>JAFEMH010004307.1:0-216731 GCA_022495995.1 Adenophora triphylla var. japonica | reverse complement strand
GAAAGAGGATCCCGTGCTCACCCGCTTGAAGCAAACACAGCCAACATTTCCCTCTCGGTCTCTACTCACTTCGTCCTATCCCCATAAGCCGAAGCCGGAAGAAAGCCCGGCTCGCACTCTAGTGCCTATTGATGCTACTCCCGATGACGTGGTACAACTGATTGGAAACATCCACTACGGAAACATAATCACTTTCACGTATCTCGACCTCCCTCACCTTGGGGCCGATCATAACGAGCCTCTCTTCATCACACCAATTGGATGAACGACGCTCCCTCGGGGTCCCGGTTGATAACGGGTCCGAATGAATATTCTCCCCGGCAAAGATCATGAGCCCGCTTGATATCAAGACTACGACTTGAAGCCTTCTTCCCTTATGCGCTCAAAGCTTACGACTCAACATCCCGTGCAGCCCCTCGGAGTTGCTACCTGGACCTCTCGGTTTAGACAAAATTGATACCTCGTGGAATTCCAGTTATCGACATCCCGATCACTTTCAATGCCCCGCCGGGAAGACCTTGGCTCCATCAAGTCAAAGGGGTCGCCTCAAGCCTCCACCAAAGGTGTGTGAAATTCGCCTCGAATGGGGATCTCGACGACCATTTACGGAGATTTAGTCACTTTAGAGGGCACAGATACCTGGCGGAATACCTATTCTCGAAATCAAACATGACGAGGAAGGTCTTATGCTAACAAAGCTTCACGGCCGAGCCTCCCAAGGCCCAAGTGTGCAACATAGACTGACGGTCACTCGGGATAAAATCCCACCGGTCTTGAAAATGATGAGAAAAATGAGCTATCTACCCGGCCTCTGGCCTGGGGGAAGCACCAATAAGGAACTCACAAACTCATCGAGGTGAAAGGACAGTAATACTCGCCACGGCCCGGGATATGAGGCCTCCTCAAATGACACCGCAAAAGGAAAAAGATTTGAAGCCGCCACAGAAAGGTCCCTGGCCAACAACCCTAAATCTCTCCCCTTCACCCTAATTTGGCCGACTACTTTGTAAAGGGTCCCACACAACCAGAAACGTCACAGAACCCACTCCTACGGCAGATGGCTAAAGCTACAGGATAGCCTCAACAAGTTTAGAGGAACCAAGGCTAACCCGGTCCGTAGAATGTTCCCGGACCTACCCAAGATACCGGGGCTACCACTACCATGAAGAGCGAGTATACCTTCGCAGGCGTGCCTCGACCCGGTGGAACAGCCGAGAGGCTCACAACCACTATTCCTACCGCCCAGAAGATCCGAAACCCGAATTCGAACCTGACGTTCGCCAAAAGCTAAGGCCACGGAATTTCCTCAGATGATTGGGATGGTCTGGTTATGCAAAGCAATTGTTCGAGGAAGAAGTCCAGTGCCGACCCGATTGATCTCGGCTCGGTCCAAGAGATGATAGCAGCAATTGAGAAAGGAAAACAAAACAAAGACAGCTTCCCGAGTCATGAGGCCACCAACAAAGAAAAGCCGCTAAAAAATTGGGAAAACCTCTCAGGCCCGTCCGCGACCAAGGAGGAAGTGATCACCAAGCTCGGATTGGTCCCCCGTCCCTTTGTGTCAATCTAGGACAAGTCCTCCCAGTCTCTCTTTGTTAAGATCGAGTCTCTAGGGTCGTCCGATGGCCTTACGCCTGAAGACTACGGTCCGTAGCAAGCGCCGTATTCCCTTTCGTTTTCAATGAAATGACGAATCTTTCTGAGTATCCCTTGATTGCCACTTTAACTAATGACGAATTAAAAAAACACTTAATAATAATTCATTAGATAAAGAAGCGTACACATTAAACAAAAAAAATCAAACAACAAAAAATCTTTAAGCAAAGTTGTCCTGAAAGAGGAAAATCGAGCCCAAGCCGCCGAAGAGATTTTGACGAGTGTGAATTTGGGAACCGCGGAAGAGCCTAAAGAGACGCAGATTGGTCATTTCTTCGAAGGAATCGGAAAAGGATGCTCGCAAAGTCCTACAAAATCCTCAACTCAAGGAAAGTAGCCCTCTTCATCAAAGAGAACATCATATGCGTATACGGGTTGCCACCGAAATTATTTCGTATAATGGATCCCACTTCGAAGGGGAATGTGAAAAGCTAGCCGGCGTAATTCCGAATAACCCGTCACAAGTCATCTCCTTACAGTGCCCCAAACCAACGGAGCCGTCGAAGCAAAGAACAAGACTCGGAAAATATCATCCGGAAAATGGCCGTCCAAGGCGTAGATTGGCCCGAGAAGTTACACTGGCACTCGGGGCTGCGTAACATCCGCCGAACGGCAACTGGGGAAACACCGTTTGCCCTCACATACGGAATGGAAGCCGTACTCCCAATCGAGCTAGAGATCCCCTCGCTCCGTATACTGCTGGAAAGCCAGATCAACGAGGTCGAATGGCTCCAGAGTCGCCATGACGAATTGGCCCTACTAGATGAACGCCGACTGAAGGCCATGGAACACATCCGAGCCTACCAAGGAAGAATGGCCAGAGCCTTTGACAAAAAAGTAAAGCATCGGGAAATCCGAGAAGGGGATCTCGTTTTAAAAGAAAAGCCCCTGGTCCCGTATCAACCCCCTCGGCAAATGGGAGCTTGTCTGGGTCGGGCCATACGTCGTCCAGAAGATCTTCTCCGGAGGAGCCATGCAACTTGCAGACCTCGACGGAATCCCTTTGTACACCCAGTGAATGGTGACAAGCTGCGCAGATACTGTAAGTGCTCCAATTTGAGCTTGTTAGAATTTTCGTTAGAAAATTAACGAAAGTTATAACATTTCTAACAATTCCTAACTATCCTAACATTTCTAACAAAGTGAGGGTAAAATGGGCATTGTTATTTAAGGTTAAACCTTAAAAAGAATCTTAAAAAGAAAAACAAAAGGAATAAAACCACAAATAGCAATGGCTGGAGACACAAAACTGGCTGTTAATTTGAAATTTCAAAAAGATTATTCCTCTTGTCCAAAGCTGAAGCTGCATTTAATGAACAGTGCACGCTGAGGGGATCCATCCGCGCGGATATGTTTGTAATTTCCAGAGGGCTATAAATTGAGCCCTCCAGTCACAAAAATAAAAGGAATAACACATTTTGCACCGAACCTCTGGGGAAATATAGAGAGAAAACAGTGAGAATTCTTCAAGAATTGTCACCATTTTCTCTCCAATCTTTCCCAACTCATACTCATCCACTCACTCTCATATTAAAGCCCTAAACACTCATACACTCAAGCCAAACACTCAAGAACACAAAATGTAGTTCTTTCATCTTCTTCAAACTACAAAATGTAGTTCTTTCATCTTCTTGCTCTAGATCTAAGAAGATCACCATGGAAGACCATCTCCATGGATGATCTTCTACAAAGATCAAAATTACTTTCAAGTTTTCTTACTTTCTTGCAAAGAAAATTCATTTTCAAAACCCTAAAAACCATTTTCAAGCATAAAATCTCATTTTCAAAGGATAAAAATCCCCTTCCCAAGCAAATGAAATGCTTAGTCCTAATGTACCCCAAGGATGGTTTGATATAGTTGATTCACCACTAAAATGTCTAGTGATCACTAACCAAAACCTAGGGAAATGGGGATAAGCATGGATGCAAAACCCCCTTTTAAATCATATTTTCTTTCTTGAGAAGTTGCTGTCCAGTAGCAATTTTCTCAGACCTCAGTCCATGGTCTTAATTTTTGGACACAGATGAACTTGGAATTTGGTGTTGACTTCAAAATACTTTTTGTAGTCAACATCCAGAGATTTCCAGACATATTTTTACTTTATTTTTTGGGTGAGTAAAACTCCTCTTTTCAAATTTTCTTTCAGAGGCTAGTTCATCAGCTTCTGGGAATCCAGATCTCATATCTGAGGTTTCCAGAAGGTTTTGACCCCTCAAATCTTCTCCAAAATGGAAAATTCCTTCGCACAAACTTTATTTAAGGTGTCTAGAACAACTTTCATTCTCTGAGTTTATCCAGATTATGAAGTTTTAAGACCCTTGAATCCATTTCAAAATCAAAGGTCCACTGCCTTTTTCATTCTGGCAGAAATGGCTCTCAACTTCAAAAGGTCTTTTGAGTACCAAATCTCAATCCAAAAATCTTCCAAAAAATCATGGGATCAGTTTAAAGTCTTAAAAAGATATCCCAACTTTTACTTTTCTGAGCTTCAACTTATTTTGGCCAAACCACACACACACACACACACACAAATGATTTTCAGCTTGGAAGACTCGTTTTACGAGGCGCGTCGGGTGCACACTAACGTCCTTCCCGACGCGTAACATGACCTCCGAACCTAAATCTCTGATCTCGGGCTTTTTTCAAAGTTTTGGCCCTCAAAATTAAAATGGCGTGGCGACTCCGTTTTCGTTGATTTTTTCAAACACAAAAATGGGAAAATTTTCGGATACACATCATCACAGTGGCGACTCCGCTGGGGACATAAGATTTTTCTAAAAAAAAAATGATATTGGGTATATTGGTGGAAACCACTAAATTTCCCGTTATCGCCTCCTAACACGAGTCGGGGATAAATTGTGGTCTAACAATCCCACGTACCGGTATCACCGTTTTAAAAAAAAAAAGCTTTTGAGGGTCAAGCTTCCGTCCCGGCTTTGAAAATCATTTTTGCGTGTGTGTTGATTTTTGCACAGTTTTCATGTTGTTTTGGCCGCCTCGGAGAAAGTCAAAATTTTGACTGTCGGAATAATGTCCCTAACTGTCGGAATTTTCGTGCTTACGTGCTTATGTGCTCATAAAAAAAAATCAAAAAAAAAGGGATTTTCAAAAAAAAAGAAAATTTCCAAAAAAAAATCATGCATCATATATTTAAGACACATAAAAAAATCTCTATTTTACTCAGAAAGAGAATATAGACTCGCTTGGGTGACACTACGCGCACGTGACCGTACACCGCACACTACGCCCTTAACCCGGGAAATCCTTGTCGCGGTCCGTTTGGTCTTATTACGCCTCTGATGAGCAATGTGACTACCCAAACATCCCATGGAGCCTCGTGTCGACCATGCACTTGTCCGTGACACACTTTGTCCGAGACCCGGTTGGTTTTTAGTCTGGTCTGTGTCATGCCCTGTCCGTGTATAGACCTTTCCTTTCAAGCCTTTGTCGGCATACCGACTCAATATCTTTCGGGTCCCTAATCCGCCGAAGTTCTCGCCGGTTTTCCGCCGCAGACTTTGACCAAGATATTGACCCGCGCCTGACTTCGGCTCGACCGGCACAAATTATACACCGACTCCCAAAGATTGACACCGAGTCATCAAGGATTAATGACTATTCCATGCCTAATTACGGCTTAACCGACGACAAGTCAAGATCAATCGTGGACGCTTATCACCCAAATCATGCCGACTTTTTGTCGAGCTCTCTGACATGATCTTGACTTTCGACGCGCCTTGTCCGTAATTTACATCGAATGCTCGTTAAGACTCGATTACCCGCCAGACTTTTAGGATCGTTTTCTTCGGTCGGCTGGGACCCGCTTGCCCTATAGGACCCTCGCCCGGGGCCGTCCACCCCGGGAGGTCGAAATACGTGTGGAATACGAGGGGCTTATAGACGTAGTGACGGGGCCCACCGATCCAGAATCGTAGTAGTTTGCGAAAAGAAGAGCAATCTTTTCCAACCGATTAGGTTAATAAAACATGTTTTAAGTAAACGTGAACAAATAATCGCATGTTGCATGAGCCAAAAGCCCAAACACCTACCCTCCTTCCATTCCTGCACATCTCGAACCTTCGTGTCCTTTCCCCGCAGCCTCCGCACAAAGCTTGGTTTCGGCACCGGTCACCGTTTGATCGCTGGGAAGAGTCAAGCGCATCGTCGCCTTCACCGCTTGTTCCGACTCCGGTTTCGTAATGTCCGCATCGCCCGGTAATGATGGGGATAACGTTGCTCCGTCCTCCAAAATCCCTGCATGCACTTCGCATTGGATCCAGCTTGGTAGAACAAATGAGACTTCGACATGAGGCTCAAATTGATGACCTACCTGGGGTAGTCGCAAGTCATGGCTCGACTATCGCCCCAATTCCGATGGCACTTTTACCGCAAAGACGTAAGAGGGTTCTCCTCCTCTTCTTAATAGTCCCGATACATCAAGATGCTACCCCAAGATTCCTATGTTTCCACCGCCGGACTCCCGCCCGCCGACTTACAGGCAACCGGCCCCCAAACAGCAGCCGTGACGAAAGAGTTCTTGCAGATACCGTCGCTGTCCCTCTCAAAGTGATGATCCCACAAGTGTCGCCCGAGTGATGAAAATCGTGGAACAGCTTGAAGAAATATGGTCGCCCATCAAAGCCCCGGAAGAACGCTGCAATGCATAAACAGCTTGGATTGAAGAGGCCACACGCCACTTCGGGACCTTAACAATATCCCAACCGACCGGGGCTACCCCGAAGGACAAACATGTGCCCGTTCCCTCGTGACCTCAATATCTCTCATTATCCGGCGGAGTCCAATCACTCGCTACCGCATACAAGCCCAAAGCAGATCCTCGACCGGCCCACTCAAAGTCATTCCAAAGACCGCCAACCCGAGGTCCCAAATCCGCCACCACCGTGAACACATTTGGTGGGATATTTGTGATCGTCCCGATTGCCTTGAAAGGGATTATCAGATCGGATACACGAGGACCGTCCTCCTAAGAAAAAGAAAATTTCCTCCCAAAGAAAATTGGAAGGAGAGATTCGAGGCTCTAAAGGATAACAAAGCTGGGAACGCTCGGGAGCTATCTCGGGGGATTTGATTATTATGTACTCTACTCCGCCCGCCTTTCCCCAAAGCAAAAAGGGGTAAAAGAGCGTAAAAGCCTCGCCAACGACAAGAGTTGAGACTTTCGGATACCGCATCGTTGCAACGTAAGTCCAACCCCTCGTGGTCGCCCAAGGTTCGCTTTGTCCAGCCTCCCGAATATACACCGATGAAGAAAAACCGACGCGCCTGGGCGCTCCCACTCAATCAACATGTTGACTAGAGATGGCAACCGCCACAAAAGGCACAAGCATAACCTGTGGGCTTCGGCAAAGACTCTACCTCGCAAGAAAAAGGCACGAAGGATCGGCTTCGATGACTCTCCATCCCGAGACAAGGACCAAATCTATGATCCTCACCTATATGGGAGTATGATCACCTTCTCGCGATGAAGATTTGCCAAGAGATGTCTCCCAACACAATGAAGCTTTGTACATCACTATTCGGCTCAACACCATGTCACTCCCGGGGTATTAGTGGACAATGGATCATCGGTAAATGTCCTTCCCTCAAAGATGACGAGGGCCCTCCGCATAAATGAAAGGCGCGTGATCCCATCTACCCTGACCGTCAAAGCCTACGACGGTTCGTCTCGTCCCCATTCTCGGGACAAAGGACTCGGGAACTCGGTACGAAACCCAAATGGTGCCCGCAAAGTTCCATGTAATGGATATCCCCTCCGAGTTCACGCTCTACTAGTGGCGCCTCGTTGCATCACATGAAAGCCATAGCCTCCACTCTCCACCAATGCGTCAAATTCATCAACCGGCAGGGAGACCTTGAAGTCATAAGGGGTGACAGCTTTCCCTCATAGGGAACGAAGCCGAAACAATAGCCAAGAACACCCACAGCCAAACACCGGGCTACATCCTTCAAGAGGCAAGTCTCGCCAAAGATCCTTTCGGGAATCCAGCGATGCCAACTATGTCGACACACTCAAGCGAGCAGCACTCCGAAGAAGTTCGATTCATCAAATTTAATTGCTATTTCCAACACTGGGAGGCGCATCGGAAGGAAACGCCGAACACCGCCATGATACAGCACACAAGTCCTCTGGCCCTCAATCACAGATTTGCCGCATTCCGCAAACCCATTTTCTGCTCGCCAGTGCGAGGAGATTTTCATGATAAAAGTAGGCAAACACCGACGTGCACTCGGCCGAATCTATGAACGTCGTGTGGGACGTCCTCCTTGCCGAACTACCCGCCAAGCCTTTCCGCCGAGTATGGGACATGAGATTTTTCTAGCAAAGACACCGAGACGCAATACGTCCTACATCTCGGGATTGAGCGGTCGATTGTGACGAAACGTAAATCCCTGTGGATTGAGGAAGATCCCTACATCCACATGCTCGCCTTCCGACGCCAAACACAATTGATTCTGGTTCGCATACAAAGAGATGATAGCAACGATCGAAGAGGGAGCACAGAGACCATGCCTTTCCCGGTTGTGAAGCCACCGACGCCGATGCCGCTAAAGAATTGGGAAACTCTCTCGTGCCCGTCCGCGACCAAAGAGGAAATGATCACCAAGCTTGGATTGTCCCCCGCCCTTTCGTGTCAACTCAGTAAAGTCCTCCGAGTCTCTCATTGCTGAAGTTCGAGTCTCTCGAGTCGTCCGACGGCCTTACGCCCGAAGACTACGAGTCTCGTAGCGAACGTTGTATTCCCCTTCGTCTTCAATGAAATGATGAACCTTTCGAGTATCCCTTAATTGCCACTTTAACTAATGATGAATTAACTAATAATCTAAAAACAAGCTTAATAACGATTCACTAGATGAAGAGGCGTACACATTAAATGAACAATATATCAAAGAAATCTTTAAGCAAGTTGTCCGAAAAGAGGAAAATCGAGCCCAAGCCGCCGAAGAAATTTTGACAAGTGTGAATCGGGAACCGCGGGAAGAGCCTAAAGAGACGCAGATTGGTAGTTTCTTCGAAGGGACTGAAAGGGAGGCCCTAATCGAGCCGCTAAAAGAATTCGTGGATGTGTTCGCATGGTCCTATAAAGATATGCCGTGCCTCGATCCTTCCATAGTAGAGCACCGAATACCGCTCGACCCGTAAGTCAAGCCGCAGCGTAAGCTAAGAAGAATTAAGCCCGAATGGTCCTTACAAGTGAAAGAGGAAATAGAAAAGATGCTCGTGAAAGGTGTTTCATCAGTGGTCATTGAATACCCAACATGGCCAGTCCAACATAGTGACGACGGTGACCAAGGCCAACGGAAAATCCGATGCCGCGTAGACTTCGTGGATTCGAACAAAGCCACCCAAAAGACGATTTCCTCGCCAAACATCGACATTTTGGTAGATTCCACGGCCAACCATGAAGTCAAATCCTTCGCCGACGGTTTTGCTGGCCACAACCAAATCAAAATGGCAAGAAGATCAAGCCAAAAATGCCTTCACAACCCCTCGGGCACATACTGCTATACCTGGCCATGCCATTCGGACTAAAGAATGCCGGGGCTACGTACTGCAAAGGGCGCTACATGTACTGCTCCATGACATGATCCACAAAGAAATTGAGGTCTATGGGACGACATGATAATACATTCCAGAGGATCGATGGCCAAAGCACTTTGTTGATTTGAGAAAATTCTTCGGCCGCCTCCGAGACCACAAAGATGAGACCGAATCCACCCAAGTGCACTTTCGGTGTAAGACGAGGCAAGGTACTAGGATATATGGTGACGTAACGGGGAATCGAAGTAGATCCCCGTAAAATCAAGGCGATAGTTGAAATGAAGCCACCACGGACACCGACGTAAGTGAAATCCTTCATGGGAAGACCGCAATACATAAGCCGCCAGAAATCGCCCGACCTCGACCGCGAGCCAATCTTCAAGTTGATGAAGAAGAATGCCTACACGTAATGGACCCTAATGTCGCCTTGCTCAACATTAAGGCATACCTTGTGAATCCCCGATTCTCTCGCCCACCACATCGGCAAAAGCCACTCTTGCTATATCTAACCGTCACTGATACAAAGAATTGGGGCTATGCCGGCTCAAGAGAAGAAAGATTCCAAAGTCGAAAACGCCATCTATTTCAGTAGCGTAAAGCTCCAAGGAAGCGAACTCAATTACTCGCTATGCAGAAGACTTGCGCAGTTTGGTCGTCCGGGTAGTGGGAAAGTTGAAACACTACATGCGCCTCACCCGATACATCTTGTTTCAAGGATAGACCCCATCAAATATCTCGTTCGACAAGCCTTCCATCTCCATGAGATTGGCAAAATGGTCGTTCTTTTTGGCCGAATATGACATCACTTATGTTTCAAGGAAATCCGTAAAAGGACGCATAATGGCGTAACATCCGGCCGATTTCCCAAGTGATGAGTCTCGAGGACCCGAACCTCAATTTCCCGATGATGGAATCTTCGCCTAGAAGGAGAAAATCACTGCAACTCTTCTTCGACTGAAGGCCAAACAAAAGGGGGAACGGGATAGGGAATGCTTCTCGTCGATCCTACCGACGAACACACCCCCATAGCAGCAAGGCCAACTTCAAGTCACCAACAACGCCGCCGAATATGAAGCTTGCATAGCCGGGTTGGAAGCCGCCCTTGAAAGAAATATCAAGGAATTGAGGTGTACGGTGACTCGCCCTCATCATCAATCGTGTCTCTAACAAATGGAAGACCGTGGATCCGGGTTTGCGTAAGTATCATGCTTACATGGAAGAACTAGTGGCTCAATTCAAAGAAATCGCCTTTCATTACCTCGCCAAGAGACCGAAACAAAGCTCGCAGATGCTCGGCTACACTAGCCTCTCTTGTCGAAATACTCCGAAGGAAAGTCTCGTTAAACCATTCGTAGCCTGGGAGAAGAGAAAACCCCGCCTATTGCTTCGAAATTGAAGCGGAAGCCGAACCGATCAATGATCCCCGGTACACTCGTATTTACCAAGATTCAAGGATGGCGAGGCCTCTTTCAAAATGAAGATGGGGAATATAAAGAAGGAATCAAAGCAAAAAGTCTCTCACTCAAGCGGCTCGCTCCCATTATGTTCTTTTCGGGAAATATGCTATACAAGAAGCGTTATCAAGGCCCCCTCCCGCGATGTATCAAGAAACAAGAGGCTACCGAACTCATGAAAGAAATACATGGTGGTACTGCGCCCTCACATGAATGCTCGAGCTCGATGCAAATCATACCGAGAATGGGGTACTTGGATCTCCATGGAAACCGACCGCATCCAGCTTGTCAAAAGCCGCGACAAATGTCACCGATACTCAAATCTTAATCACTTGCCTCCTCACGAGTTATACCGCATGACAACCCTCGTCTTTCGTCACTTGGGGAATTGATGTCATAGGCAAAATCACACCATCAGCAAGCAACGGCCACGAGTTCGTCCCGGTAGCCGTGGGATTATTTCACCAAGTGGGTTGAAGCAAAGTCCTACAAAATCCTCAATTCAAAGAAAGTTGCCCTCTTCATCAAAGAAAACATCATGTGCGTATACGGGTTGCCACCAAATCATCTCGTATAATGGATCCCACTTCGAAGGGGAATGTGAAAATTGGCCGGCGTAATTCCGAATAACCCGTCACAAGTCATCTCCCTACTGTGCCCCAAACCAACGGAGCCGTCCGAGGCAAAGAAACAAGACTCGGAAAATATCATCCGGAAAATGGCCGTCCAAGGCGTAGATTGGCCCGAGAAGTTACACTTGGCACTCGGGGCTGCGTAACATCGCCGAACGGCAACCGGGGAAACACCTTTTGCCCTCACATACGGAATGGAAGCCGTACTCCCAATCGAGCCGGAAATCCCTCGCTCCGTATACCGCCGGAAAGCGATCAACGAGGTCCGAATGGCTCCGTAGTCGCCATGATGAATTGGCCCTACTAGATGAACGCCGACCGAAGGCCATGGAACACATCCGAGCCTACCAAGGAAGAATGGCCAGAGCCTTCGACAAGAAAGTAAAGCATCGGGAGATCCGAGAAGGTGATCTCGTCTAAAAGAAAAGCCCCCACCCGTATCAACCCTCTCGGCAAATGGGAGCCTGTATGGGTCGGGCCATATGTCGTCCGTAAGATCTTCTCCTGAGGAGCCATGCAACTTGCGCACTCGACGGAATCCCTTTGTACACCCAAAGGAATGGTGACAAGCCGCGCAGATACTACGCGTAAAAAAAAAACCAAAAAAAAACAAAAAAAAACAAAAAAAAAAAAGAGTGCTAAAAGAGTAATACCCAACTAGGTTAGAAACCCGAAAAGGGCGGCCTAGGTAAAAACAGTGGTTGCACCAAAAAAAAACAAAAAAAAAAACAAAAAAAAACAAAAAAAAAAAAAAAAAAAAAAAAAAAAAAAAAAGAGTGCTAAAAGAGTAATACCCAACTAGGTTAGAAACCCGAAAAGGGCGGCCTAGGTAAAAAACAGGTTGCACCAAAAAAAAACAAAAAAAAACAAAAAAAAAAAAAAAAAAAAAAAAAAAGAGTTCACCTAGGCTGAACTACGAAGACCCGAGCTCCTCAAAATGAGGGGAACGTAGGGCAAATGAAACGGCTCGGCCTAAAACACAAATAAAAGTCATACTTTGGCATCAATACAATTGATCGCATCTACCATGAAAGCGTCTCGAAAAACTCTAAAGCAATTCAAATATTCATTACAAGTTAAAAGCTCTTTGACGAGTCTAAGCCCGATTCATTCCTACAACCGGCAACCCGCTAAAAGAAAACTAAGATACATAATCAAATTAATGTGTCTCGCTATGACAAGAAAGGGATACTCGGAAACCTCGTGAGTCACTCCAAGCCACTCAGACCGGCCTCTCCCTTCTTCTTCCCCTTCGAGTCTTCTTTTTCCGAACAGAAAATGTCGCTGTTCCTCCTACCAAGCTCCGGTATAGGGACAGTGGTCTATCAAACCAGCCTCCGTCGTGGCCTTAGTAGCCCTAGCGTCATCCCTCATCTCCCGTAACCTAGCCGGTAGCATAGGAGCCCTCCTCTCCCGTCTCTTGACGTAAGCCTCATAATCGCCGCGCCGTCTCCGCTCCCGTCATGAGGGTTGGCCCTCGCCTCGGCCCTCCTCCTCTCGTAAACAACAGACCTCCGCACCCACAATGGCCTCACGCCGTCTCAAAATAGCCACCCGAGTCTCTCCTGCATGCCTCTCATACCAATCCAGTACCAAGTGGTCAGAACACCGGTCTCTGACGCTCGAGAATGACCCGAGGAGGAAAGGCATCATACCTCCATGCTCGGGAAAGAAATGGAAACACCGAGGGATCATCCATGGAAACAGGAGCCACCACCCCGGTGGCTATATCATCAAAACCCTCCAAAGGAACCTCGCTCCAAGCCAAACTGCCTCAGTGACCCGAAGCCTAATGTAGAAACTGGACCGAGAAAGCCCCTAAGCATAACCACATGGGACCCGTCCCCGAAGCACTCGCGAGTCTCCACCCGCCAACGAGGCACCAACCATCTCGATATCTTTCAGCCCGGCGACCCGCCATCCAACGCGCCCACGAGCCCCGATCATCAAAATCTACATCAACACCTCTCCCGGCAAAAGTCCAAGGCTCGATCATATCGTAGGTTTCCCGAAGAACCCCAAACGCTCCATCGCCCACAGGTCAAGAGGAACGGGCCGCCTCCGTGCATATACCGCCGTCCGGTAGCTAACTGTCGAGAGCATGAAAAGTCTCCCGTAATCAAAGGAACGACATCTCTCGCCAGCGACAGTGAACGACAACATCCAAAGAAAGACCGATGGCATCCCAAAGGAATAGACCACTGAACAGGTGCCAAACATACAAAGTGCAAAGGCATCCCAATAGGCATCATCCACCAAACCTAGGCCCCTAAATCATGCCTGGGAAGACCGAAATATCGAAATGATCGGGACCGCGGATCATACCTTGCGCTTCCTCCGGAAAGATGAAGGAGGACGCACACCTGTCAAAGAAAGAAGCCCCTCCGGCAAAGGAACCGCTATCTCTTTCCACCTCCGACCTCCAAGCAAGGCCCGAAATTCTTCCACGCTTGGAACAATCTCGTTGAAGGAAAGGCAAAAGACATGCCTTCTAGTATCCCAAAACGAAGAAGAAGCTCTCAAGAGGTCATAATCCGGAACCAATTCCTTGATAGACCATAAGCACTTCATCTTGTACCTTTCTTCAAAGAATGATCTTCTCTCATGCATGATCTCCCTACACCACTCCTTGAACTTTTCAAAGAACAACATTTGGGATTCTTGGGACAATTTTGATGGAGCTTTTCTAAAGTTCTCCATGGTTTTTCTCTCTTTCTCCCCGAAAATGGTTGTTTGGACTGGAGGTTGAAGAGGATATTTGAATTTGAAATAAAGCAAGACCAGTCTCAACCAAAATTAAAGGACAATGTCGAAGTAGCCCCTATCCGCGCGGACATGATTGTCACAAAAAAAAATCTGCAAATACCAAGCCGCTACATCAAAAGAGGAATATTCCGTCCCGTTGCTCGAAACCCGTGCAAAAAACCTCCCCAAACCACCCATATACCAAACACCCTTGCAAAAAACCAAGGCTCATGCAACACTGCATTCATACCGCATTGCATTCATAAAATAAAATCCTAAATTATTACATTCCAAAAAAAGAGTGTGCATAAAAAAAAACAAACAAACATAAATAAAATCCTAAATTATTACATCAAAAAAAATGTGCATAAGCCGTACAAATCTAAATCTCAATCTCAAATCAAAAAAAAAAAAATCAATCTGAGTCTCCAAGACCCGATGTCTCCCCGCCTCTTGCGACTCTGCCCGCTCCTCAGAGCCCCGAAAATCTCGGGCTCGAATCGTCCTCGTCTCCTGCAAAGAGGCTCATCAGACCAACCCGCACGCTCCGATAGGGCAAGCCGAGATCCGCGAAAAATCAGACCCGAAGGTGAAGGCGCTGACTCCCGCACGTACGAAGACGACCCGCCATGCCGCCATACGTGTCCCCGCCCGTGTGGATCCCTCGAGAATGACGTGATCCGAAGGCAACACCGCGCTGGGATCAAGGAGAGGAGACAAAGGAGTCTCTCGAAGAAGTCTCTCGAGCGAATAGGGAAGCCTCCCCGTCCGACTGTGCGCCGCCGTGGTCGCCTCGCTCTACCTCGAGGAGCCCCGCAAGCGACCATCCTCCCGATGAATCTCTTGCCTCGATCACTTGCTTCGCGCCTTCTCGACGACCACCTCCGAAAACTGCACAAAAGCAAAAGCGTCAAAAAAAAAAAGAAGTGATGCTAAAGATGATGAAACAAAAGAAAGAAAAGAAGGGGAAAAGGTGAAGCCATACCTTCATACCCTGACGAGGCCGGAAAGCTCGTGGAAGTCGCCGGCCGAGGGATTCGCACCCTCAATCTGACCCCATCCCGGATATAGGAAAATCCGTCCGAGGGTACCGCGGATCCCAAGCCCTCCCTATCCGTAACCCGAGGCATCCTCGCCTCCTCAAGACGAATGTCGCATATGGCTCAATCGCCACGAAGTCCGAGAAGTGCCGGGCCCGCTCTGTAATCATCCCAGTCACTGACCGATCGCCGGGTGCATCATATCGGCGGGAGGCTCCACTGTGTCCTCAAAGGCGAGTTCACGCCATGCCGGCGCGTCACCCTCTCTCCCGCATAATATGCATCGCAGGTCGACCTCTCAAAATCCTCCGCCGCACAGCCCGCATCTCGCCCTTCACCGCGCCACCTCAAAGCGATCCTGTGGGAAGAATATCATCCCCTCATCCGTCTCGGCCTCCGTCAAAGGAAGGCAATCCGCGTACTGAGAGTCGTACGCCTGGAGCTTATCTTTCTCCCGGCATGCTTCGGGACTAAGACCGCATGGCCGGATACGCCCGACGTACTCCGCCGGCCGCCGCCACACCGTGACGTGGAAAAAAACTCCAACGCCCATACCGCGAAAGGTAAAAATCCAATCAATCCAAAGGCAAAAGAAAAGTGCGTGCTCAAAAAAAAAAAAGAGGGAAAGCAAAAAGAGAGCTTATACCTCCAGTGGCAAACTCAAAGCAAAGATAAAGAGCTCACAGCCTTCCGCCGTACTCTATCGAGAGCAAAGTAAAGCTCGCCACTCCCGGCCTCTCCCCACGAGACATCTCCTGCTGCCTCCATGTCCTCCAAGGACCTCAACAAGGCAAAGACCGCCGTCCCTCAAAGATGCCCAAAGAGGGTGCTCGAAAAGGCAAAACCACAAGAAGGCCCTAGCAATCTGACGGCGCCTATCCTCTCCTCCCCACCCTCATAGCTCGCTATGGTCTCCACGATCTTGCCGTAGACCACGGCATACTCCATCCCCATCCCCTTTTGGGAATAGGGAAAATCCTTTAAGAGCCTCGCAGACGCATCGCCGTAGCCATCCCGCCACTCAATGCCGCGTCCATTAAAGGACAGCCCGTAATCGCAGCCAGAATCGGGAGGGCGTAACCGTAGCCTCGCCTGTAAGAAGTGAAAGGTGTGGGTCGCGCCCCACCAATGGCCGCGCCAGAGCAAACATCAAGCCCTTGCTCTAGGGAACTTGACCAGCCCCTCAAGCACTCAACGAACTCCCGTGAGCCCCGTCTCAACAACAATCCGTCTCTGACTCGGCAAAGCTCCTCGGCCCGCATCCTAAGCCGATCCCACAAGTCAATCACGGACTCCACCGATCCTCGAGTCTTCATTTTGTTCAGCTGCTCCGTCACAAAACGGTTTCCGCCCTGTAAAAGAAAAAAGGAGAGAGAAAATGTCAAAAAAAAATTTTGCATTTGCATTTACACAAAAAAAAGAGAAAGCATACACATGCATTAAAAAAAAAAAATTTCGACAAAGATAACAAAGATACAATGAGCATAGCCCCATTTTTCTCGCAAAAAGAGAACAAGCTTTTCAAAGAAATCCCAATGCATTCATCAAAAAAAAAAAAAGATAATAAAATGCATTCCTACTAAGTAAAACTCCGTCCCAATTTCATAAAATAACATGCATACCATCCATCATCTCAAAAAATTTTTTTTTGCATACATGCATATCATCCATCTTACATGCAACGGGAGGAAAAATCCGTCCCACTTTTCAAAAAAAAAATATATCCTAAACATACATACATCCCATATTGGCAAAATGCCCATTCTTTCCAAACAAAATGCATGCATTGCATCATTCATCAATATCAATATTCAATTTCAAAAAATCATCATCATCAACATGCAATATTCAATTTCAAAAAAAAAAATCACAATTTTCGAATTTTCACATGCAATTTTCGAATTTTAAAAAAATGGCGAAAATGCCAATTCTTTTTCCCAAGCAAAAAGCACATTTTGGATTACTCACATAACCATCAAGATTCAAAGACAATGAACATCAATATTCAATTTCAAAAAAAAATTTCAAAAATCACCCAAAATTCAAATTTCAAACAAGAAATCAACAAAGGGATCAAAGGGTTTCAAAGTATACCGTTCGAGATTCAATCCGAAGCCCAATGTTGCCAAGCATCGGGTAGGGCTCCTCCGCAATCGATTGCGAAAGATTGTAATGCCTCCTCATCCGACAAGCTCCAATCGCCTCTCCGCCACCGGCCACGCCCTTGGCCTTGAAAAGCGCCTTCCCGTGTTCCATTGCTCAAAAATCGAAGAAATCGGAAGATTTTTGAAGCTTTTCTTGGCCAACAATGGCTTCTCCTCGGTTTTTTCTCTCTCTCTCGTCCTCGTTTCAAAAAACCGAATGGGGAAGAAGAAAAGGGCGCTCGCCCTAATTAATACCCTGACTTTCAGCTCCTATCCGCGCAGATAGGATTGCAAGGGTCAAATGACCCTTTTGCCCCTTAAAATTTCAGACTCGCAATTCAAAGCCCAAAGTTAACTTGACAAGTTAACAAAGTTAAGACCAAAGTCCGCCCATATCTACAAGAAAATCATTCCCAAGCAAAAAACGTAAGACCGAGTGCCCCGAGAAAGATAACGAGATCCCGTATCTTCATCAAAATCATTCCTTCGGCACAAACGTAAGACCGAGTGCCCCGAGAAAGATAACGAGATCCCGTATCTTTCATCAAAATCATTCCCTAGCCAAACGTAAGACCGATTTCCCCGAGAAAGATAACGAGATCCCGTATCTTTCATCAAAATCATTCCCTAGCCAAACGTAAGACCGATCTCCTCTCCTCGAGAAAGATAACGAATCCCGTCAGATCTTTCATCAAAATCATTCCCCAGAAAACGTAAGACCGAGTGCCCCGAGAAAGATAACGAGATCCCGTATCTTTCATCAAAATCATTCCCCAAGCAAGCCAAACGTAAGACCGATTTCCTCGAGAAAGATAACGAGATCCCGTATCTTTCATCAAAATCACCCCGGCAGTAAAACGTAAGACCGAGTGCCCCGAGAAAGATAACGAGATCCCGTATCTTTCATCAAAATCTTCCCTAAGGCAAGTCAAACGTAAGACCGATCTCCCCGAGACAGATAACGAGATCCCGTATCTTTCATCAAAATCATCCAACGGCAAGCCAAACGTAAGACCGATTTCCCGACGAATACGTCTCGATTTTCCTCAAAGAAAGGCTAACAAAATCCCCAAAGAAAGTTAACGGAATCCCAAAAAGCCAACGAAATCTCGAGTAAAACTCGAACTACGAAAGGGCTTGATTCCCACTAGGGATACGTAGGTAGCCTATCATTAGGTCCAGCCCCCCGACCAAAACGGTCACCCTCTCCTTCGGCAGCAGACAAAGTCCACCGAAAGGCCATTTCAAATTAAGGTCCGAGGCACCTAAAAAGCCATCATCATCAAGGTTCGAGGCACCTAAAACGCCATCTCCAAGGTCCGAGGCACCTAAAACGCCATCATCATCAAGGTTCGAGGCACCTAAAACGCCATCATCTTCAAGGTTCGAGGCACCTAAAACGCCATCTCCAAGGTTTGAGGCACCTAAGACGCTATCACTAGGAAAGCTATAAGTCGCAATCATCCCCAGCAGAGACCGAAAATGGTCATTCCTATCCCCAGCAGAGCGGATAGCCATCAGACCGAAAATGGTCATCTCTTATCCCAAGCAGAGACCGAAAATGATCATTCCTATCCCCAGCCGAGCGGATAACCATCAGACCGAAAATGGTCATCTCTTATCCCCAGCAGAGTTTCTTTCCAAAGAACCGACCGCAGTAACTCGCTCATCGTGTTCGAGGCACCTAAACGCCATCATCTCCAGTGGTCAAAGACCCGAACTACGATCGGCTTGATTCCCATTCGGGATACGTAGGTAGCCTATCGCTAGGTTCAGCCACCCGATCACTGATCATCCCCGCCAAATATGGAGCCTTACTCTTATCGACGACCCCGCTTCCTTCTAAGCGCCGTCGCCGAGGGGCTACTGTAAGTGCTCCAATTTGAGCTTGTTAGAATTTTCGTTAGAAAATTAACGAAAGTTATAACATTTCTAACAATTCCTAACTATCCTAACCTTTCTAACAAAGTGAGGGTAAAATGGGCATTGTTATTTAAGGTTAAACCTTAAAAAGAATCTCAAAAAGAAAAACAAAAGAAGAAAACCATAAATAGAAATGGAAACATAAAATCGCCGCCTAATTTGAATTTCAAAAGAAATATTCCTCTTGTCCAAAGCCGGAGCCGCATTTAATGAACAAGCACGCCGAGGGTTCCCATCCGCGCGGATGAGTTTGTCATCTCAGAGGGCTATAAATTGAGCCCTCCAAGCCACAAAAATAAGGAGCCACAACACATTTTGCACCGAACCTCTCGAAATATAGAGAGAAAAACAAAGGAGAATTCACTTGAATTGTCACCATTTTCTCTCCAATCTTTCCCAATTCATACTCATCCACTCACTCTCATATTAAAGCCCCAAACACTCATACACTCAAGCCAAACACTCAAGAACACAAGGAAGATTGGTAAACCCTCCTTCTCCTAACCCTAAATCTCATCCATGCATGCATCTTCAAACTACAAAATGTAGTTCCTTCATCTTCTTGCTTTAGATCTAAGAAGATCACCATGGAAGACCATCTTCCATGGATGATCTTCTACAAAGATCAACATTATTTTCAAGTTCTCTTACTTTCTTGCAAAGAAAACTCATTTTCAAAACCCTAAAAACCATTTTCAAGCATAAAATCTCATTTTCAAAGGATAAAAATCCCCTTCCCAAGCAAATGAAATGCTTAGTCCTAATGTACCCCAAGGATGGTTTGGTATAGTTGATTCACCACTAAAATGTCTAGTGATCACTAACCAAAACCTAGGGAAATGGGGACAAGCATGGATGCAAAACCCCCTTTAAAATCATATTCTCCTTCTTGGGAAGTTGCTGTCCAGTAGCAATTTTCCCAGACCTCAGTCCATTGTCTTAATTTTTGGACACAGATAAACTTGGAATTTGGTGTTTACTACAAAACACTTTTTGTAGCCAACATCCAGAGATTTCCAGAAATATTTTTACTTTATTTTTTGGGTGAGTAAAACTCCTCTTTTCAAATTTTCTTTCAGAGGCTAGTTCATCAGCTTCTGGGAATCCAGATCACATATCTGAGGTTTCCAGAAGGTTTTGACCCCTCAAATCTTCTCCAAAATGGAAAATTCCTTCGTAAAAACCTTATTTAAGGTGTCTAGAACAACTTTCATTCTCTGAGTTTATCCAGATTATGAAGTTTTAAGACCCTTGAATCCATTTCAAAATCAAAGGTCCACTGCCTTTTTCATTCTGGCAGAAATGGCTCTCAACTTCAAAAGGTCTTTTGAGTACCAAATCTCAATCCAAAATCTTCCAAAAATCATGGAATCAGTTTAAAGTCTTGAAAAGATATCCCTATTTTTACTTTTCTATGTTTCGAAGTATTTTGGCCAAAACACACACACACACACATACACAAATGATTTTCAGCTTGGAAGACTCGTTTTACGAGGCATTCCGGGTGCACACTAACGTCCTTCCCGGCGTGTAACATGACCTCCGAACCTAAATCTCTGATCTCGGGCTTTTTTCAAAGTTTTGGCCCTCAAAATTAAAATGGCGTGGCGACTCCGTTTCGTTGATTTTTTCAAACAAAAATGGGAAAATTTTCGATACATTCACACATCATCACAGTCCCCCGTCCCTTTGTGTCAATCTAGGACAAGTCCTCCCAGTCTCTCTTTGTTAAGATCGAGTCTCTAGGGTCGTCCGATGGCCTTACGCCTGAAGACTACGGGTCTGTAGCAAGCGCTGTATTCCCTTTCGTTTTCAATGAAATGACGAATCTTTCTGAGTATCCCTTGATTGCCACTTTAACTAATGACGAATTAAAAAAAAAAACACTTAATAATAATTCATTAGATAAAGAAGCAGACACATTAAACAAAAAAAAATCAAACAACAAAAAAAAAATCTTTAAGCAAAGTTGTCCGGAAAGAGGAAAATCGAGCCCAAGCTGCCGAAGAGATTTTGACGAGTGTGAATTTGGGAACTGCGGAAGAGCCTAAAGAGACGCAGATTGGTCATTTCTTTGAAGGAATCAGAAAGGATGCTCTGCAAAGTCCTACAAAATCCTCAACTCAAGGAAAGTAGCCCTCTTCATCAAAGAGAACATCATATGCAGATACGGGTTGCCAGCCGAAATCATTTCGGATAAGGGATCCCACTTCGAAGGGGAATGTGAAAGCCGCGTAATTCCGAATAACCCGTCACAAGTCATCTCCTTACAGCCCCAAAACCAACGGAGCCGCCGAGGCAAAGAAACAAGACTCGGAAAATATCATCCGGAAAATGGCCGTCCAAGGCGTAGATTGGCCCGAGAAGTTACACCTGCACTCGGGGCTAGCGTAACACGCCGTAACGGCAACCGGGAAACACCGTTTGCCCTCACATACGGAATGGAAGCCGTGCTCCCAATCGAATTGGAAATCCCCTCGCTCCGCGTACTGCTGGAAAGCCAGATCAACGAGGTCGAATGGCTCCAGAGTCGCCATGACGAATTGGCCCTGCTAGATGAGCAACGATTGAAGGCCATGGAACACATCCGAGCCTACCAAGGAAGAATGGCCAGAGCCTTTGACAAGAAAGTAAAGCATCGGGAGATCCGAGAAGGGGATCTCGTTTAAAAGAAAAGCCCCCACCCGTATCAACCCCTCGACAAATGGGAGCCCGTATGGGTCGGGCCATATGTCGTCCGTAAGATCTTCTTCTGAGGAGCCATGCAACTTGCGCACCTCAACGGAATCCCTTTGTACACCCAGTGAATGGTGACAAGCCGCGCATACTACGCGTAAAAAAAAAAAAAAAAAAAAAAAACACCAAAAAAAAAAAAAACAACAACAAAAAAAAAAAAACAACAAAAAAAAAAAAAACAAACAAAAAATCAGGTTGAACTACGAAGACCCGAGCTCCTCAAAATGAGGGAACGTAGGCAAATGAAACGGTTCGGTCTAAAGCACAAATAAAAGTCATACTTTGACATCAATACACTGATCAGACCATGAAAGCATCTCGAAAAACTCTAAAGCAATTCAAATATTCATTACAAATTAAAAGCTCTTTGATGAGTCTAAGCCCGATTCATTCCTACAACTGGCAACCTGCTAAAAGAAACTAAGATACATAATCAAACTAATGTGTCTCGCCATGACAAGAAAGGGATACTCGAAACCTCGTAGTCACTCCAAGCCACTCGCATCGGCCTCTCCCCTCTTCTTCCCCTTCGAGTCTTCTTTTTTCCGAACCGGAAAATGTCAATCTTCCTCCTACCAAGCTCGGTATAGGAACAGGATCTATCAAACCAGCCTCTGTCGGGGCCTTAGTAGCCCTAGCGTCATCTCTCATCTCCCGTAGCCTAGCCGGTAGCATAGGAGCCCTCCTCTCCCGTCTCTTGACGTAAGCCTCATAGTCGGTCACAGCGTCTCCGCTCCTATCATGAGGGTTGGCCTCGCCTCGGCCCTCCTCCTCTCGAAGCTTGAGTCGGGTCCTCCGCACCCACAATGGCCTCACGCCGTCTCAAAATAGCCACCCGATTCTCTCCTGCATGCCTCTCATACCAATCCAGTGTACCAAGTGGTCAGAACACCGGTCCTGACGCTCGAGAATAACCCGAGGAGGAAAGGCATCATACCTCCATGCTCGGGAAAGAAATGGAAACACCGAGGGATCATCCATAGAAGCAGGAGCCACCACCCCGGTGGCTATATCATCAAAGTCCTCCAAAGGAACCTCGCTCCAAGCCAAATTGTCTCGTAACTAAAGCCGGAATGTAGAAGTTGGACCGAGAAAGCCCCTAAGCATAACCACATGGGACCCGTCCCGAAGCACTCGCGAGTCTCCACCCGCCAACAAGGCACCGACCATCGATATCCTCTCGTCCGGAGACCAGCCATCCAACGCTCCCACGAGCCCCGATCATCGGAATCCACAAAGAACCCCCTCCCCGGCAAATGTCCAAGGCTTCGATCATATCGTAGGTTTCCCGAAGAACCCCAAATGCTCCATCGCCCACAGGTCAAGAGGAACGGGCCGCCCCCGCGCATATACCGTCTTCCGGTAGCGCCTATCAAGAGCATGAAAAGTCTCTCCCAAAATCAAAGGAACGACATCTCTCGCCTGTGCAACAGTGAACGACAACATCTAGCAGAGATCGATGACAACATCCCAAAGGAATAGACCATGAACAGGGTGCCAAACATACAAAGTGCAAAGGCATCCCAATAGGCATCATCCACCAAGCCTAGGCCCCTAAACCTATCGGGAAGGCCGGAAATATCAAAATGATCGGGACCACGGATCATACCTTGCGCTTCCTCCGGGGAAAGATGAAGGAGGACGCACACCGTCAACAAAAGAAGCTCCTCCGGCAAAGGAACCGCTATCTCTTCCACCTCCGGACCTCCAAGCAAGGCCCGAAATTCTTCCACAAGCCGGAACAATCTCGTTGAAGGAAAGGCAAAAGACATGCCTTCTAGTGTCCCAAAATGAGGAAGAAGCCCTCAAAAGCTCATAATCCGGAATCAATTCCTTGAGAGACCATAAGCACTTCACCTTGTACCTTTCTTCAAAGAAGGACCTCCTCTCATGCATGATCTCCCGGGACCAATCCTTGAACTTGTTGAAGAATGACATTTGGGATTCTTGGGACAATTTTGATGGAGCTTTTCTAAAAGTTTTCCATGGTTTTTCTCTCTTTCTCCCCGAAAATGGTCAAGCTGATCGGAGGTTGAAGAGGATATTTGAATTTGAAATAAAGAGAGACCATAATCAAGCAAAATTAAAGGACAATGTCGTATGCCGCCCCATCCGCGCGGACATGATTGCTTTCCATCGTAAAAATCTGCAAATGTCCAAGCCGCTACACCAAAAGAGGAATATTCCGTCCCGGTTGCTCGAAACCCGTGCAAAAACCCTCCCCAAACCACCATATACCAAACACTAACACCCTTGCAAAAACAAGGCTCATGCAACACTGCATTCATACTGCATTGCATTCATAAAATAAAATCCTAAATTATTACATTCCAAAAAAAAAAGTGTGCATAAAAAAGAAAAAAACAAACAAACATCAATAAAATCCTAAATTATTACATCCAAAAAAATGTGCATAAGCCGTACAAATCTCAATCTCAATCTCAAATCTCAAAAAAAAAAAAAAATCATCAATCGGAGTCTCTAGCGCCCGATGTCGCCCTCGCCCCTCTTGCGACTCGGGCCCGCTCCTCGGGAGCCCCGAAAATCTCGGCTCGTAATCGTCCCTCGTCTCTGCAAAGAGGCTCGTCAGGACCAACCGGTACGCTCCGATAGGGCAAGCGAGATCTGCGAAAAATCGTATCCGAAGGTGAAGGCGTCGGACTCGAACGTACGAAGACGGCCCGCCATGCCGCCATACGTGTCCCCGCCCGTGTGGATCCCCGAGAATGACGTGATCCGAAGGCGCACCGCGGGGATCAAGGAGAGGAGACAGAGGAGTCTCGAAGAAGTCTCCGAGCGAATAGGGGAAGCTCTCCCGTCCGACAGCGCCGCCGTGGTCGCCTCGCTCTAGCTCGAGGAGCCCCGCAAGTGACCATCCTCCCGATGAATCTCTTGGCTCGATCACTTGCTTCGCGCCTCTCGACGACCACCTCCGAAAACCGCACAAAAGCAAAAGCGTCAAAAAAGGAAGTAATGCTAAAGATGATGAAACAAAAGAAAGAAAGGAAGAGGCGTAAGCGTAAAAAGCCATACTCTTCATACTCCTGACGAGGCCGGAAAGCTCGTGGAAGCCGCTCAGGCCGAGGGATTCGCACCTCAATCGGACCCCATCCTCGGATATATGAAAAATCCGTCCGAGGGTACCGCGATCCCAAGCCCCTCTCTATCCGTAACCCGAGGCATCCTCGCCTCCTCAAGACGAATGTCGCATATGGCTCAGTCGCCACGAAATCCGAGAAGTGCCGGCCGGCTCGGTAATCATCCTGTGTCACGGACCGATCACTCGGGTGCATCATATCGGCGGGATGCTCCACCGGTGTCCTCAAAGGCGAGTTCACGCCATGCCGGCGCGTCACCCTCTCTCCTGCATAATAGGCATCGCAGTCGACCTCTCGTAATCCTCCGCCGCACGCCCAAATCTCGCCGCCTTCACCGCGCCACCTCGAAGCGATCCTGTGGGAAGAATATCATCCCCTCATCCGTCTCGGCCTCCGTCAAAGGAAGGCAATCCGCGCACTCGAGAGTCGTACGCCCCGGAGCTTATCTTCTCCCGGCATGCTTGGACCAAGACCGCATGGCCGGATACGCCCGACGTACTCCGCGGCCGCCGCCACATCGTGACGTGAAAACTCCAAAGCCCATACCTGCGAAAGGTAAAAATCAAATCAATCCAAAGGCAAAAGAAAAGTGTGTGCTCAAAAAAAAAAAAAAAGAGGGAAAGCAAAAAGAGAGCTTATACCTCCAGTGGCAAACTCAAAGCAAGACAAGGAGCTCACAGCCTTCCGACCGTACCTATCAAGAGCAAAATAAAGCTCTGCCCGGCCGGCCTCTCCCCACGAGACATCTCCGGCCGTCTCCATGTCCTCCAAGGACCTCGCAAGGCAAAGACTGCCGTCCCCACAAAGAAGTCCAAAGAGCGTGCTCAAAAAGGCAAACCACAAGAAGGCCCTAGCGATCTGCTCAGCGCCTATCCTCTCCTCCCCAGCCTCATAGCTCACAATGGTCTCCACGATCTTCCCGTATACCACCGCATACTCCATCCCCATCCCCTTTTTGGGAATAGGGGAAAATCCCGTAAGAGCCTCGTAGATCCGCATCGCCGTAGCCATCCCGCCACTCAATGCCGCGTCCCATTAAAGGACAGCCCGTGATCGCAGCCGTAATCGGGAGGGCATAACCGTAGCCTCGCCCCAGAAGAAGTGAAAGGTGTGGGTCGCGTCCCACCAATGTGGCGCCAAAGCAAACATCAGGCCCGTGCTCTTAGGGAACTTGATCAGCCCCCTCAAGCACTCAACGAACTCCCAAAGCCCCGTCTCGACAACAATCCGTCTCTGACTCGCAAAGCTCCTCGGCCCACATCCCAAGCCGATCCCACAGGTCAACTACGGACTCCACTGATCCTCGAGTCTTCATTTTGTTCAGCTGCTCCGTCACAAAACGGTTTCCGCCCTGCAAAAAAAAAAAGGAGAGAAAATGTCAAAAAAAAAAAATTGCATTTGCATTTGCACAAAAAAAAAGCATACACATGCATTAAAAAAAAAAAATTCGGCAGCATAACGGCATGCAATAGACATAGCCCCATTTTTCTCACAGAAAAGACAGTTTTCAACAAATCCCATTCAACAATTTTCAATAAAAAAAAAATGCATACATGCATATCCTACAAGAAGTTGACGGAAATAAAACTCCGTCCCATTTTCTAAAAAAGAAAAAATGCATACATGCATATCATCCATCTTACATGCAACGGGAGGAAAAATCCGTCCCACTTTTCAAAAAAAAAAATCCTAAACATACATACATCTCATATTGGCAAAATGCCCATTCTTTCCAAACAAAATGCATGCATTGCATCATTCATCAATATCAATATTCAAATTTCAAAAAAAAATCATAGTCACAATTCACAATTTTCGAATTTTCACATGCAATTTTCGGATACAAAAAAAAAATGGCGAAAATGCCAATTCTTTTTCCAAGCAAAATGCACATTACAACATGCAAAGCATCAAAATCAAGATTCAAAGCCAAGAACATCAATCATTCGAATTTTCAAAAAAAAAATTCAAAAATCACCCAAAATTCAAATTTCAAACAAGAAATCAACAAAGGGATCAAAGGGTTTCAAAGTATACCGTTCGGAGATTCGAATCCGAAGCCCAATGTTGCCAAGCATCGGGGTAATGCTCCTCCGCAACCGATTGCGAAAGGGTGTAATGCCTCCTCATTCGGACAAGCTCCAATCGTCTCTCCGCGACCGGGCCACGTCCTTGGCCTTGAAAAGCGCCTTCCCCGTGTTCCATTGCTCGAAAATCGAAGAAATCGGAGGAATTTTCAAGCTTTTTGAGCAACAATGGCTTCCTTCTCTCGGTTTCTCTCTCTCTCGGATTTTCGTAAAACTGAATGGGGAAGAGGAAGGGCGTTGGCCCCTCATTAATACCCCCTGGTTTTCAAACCCTCTCCGCGCGGACAGGATCGTAAGGGTCAAAATGACCCTTTTGCCCTTTAAAAATCTGGAACTCTGCAATTCAGTCCCCAACTTGACAGAGTTAACCAAAGTCAGCCCCTTGTCAAGAAAATCATCCCCCGGCAGTAAAACGTAAGACCGAGTGTCCCGAGAAAGATAACGGATCCCGTATCTTTCATCAAAATCATCCCTAGCAATTAAAACGTAAGACCGAGTGTCCCGAGAAAGATAACGGATCCCGTATCTTTCATCAAAATCATCCCCCGGCAGTAAAACGTAAGACCGAGTGCCCCGAGAAAGATAACGAGATCTCGTATCTTTCATCAAAATCATCCCCGGCAGTAAAACGTAAGACCGAGTGCCCCGAGAAAGATAACGGATCCCGTATCTTTCATCAAAATCCTTCCCGACAGTCAAACGTAAGACCGAGTGCCCCGAGAAAGATAACGGATCCCGTATCTTTCATCAAAATCTTCCCCCGGCAGTCAAACGTAAGTCCGATCTCCCCGAGAAAGATAACGAAATCCCGTATCTTTCATCAAAATCACCTCCGGCAGTAAAACGTAAGACCGAGTGCCCCGAGAAAGATAACGAGATCCCGTATCTTTCATCAAAATCCTTCCCGGCAGTCAAACGTAAGACCGAGTGCCCCGAGAAAGATAACGGATCCCGTATCTTTCATCAAAATCATCCCTGCAAGAAACGTAAGACCGAGTGTCCCGAGAAAGATAACGGATCCCGTATCTTTCATCAAAATCATCCCTGTGCAAGAAAAACGTAAGACCGAGTGCCCCGAGAAAGATAACGGATCCCGTATCTTTCATCAAAATCATCCCCCGGCAGTAAAACGTAAGACCGAGTGCCCCGAGAAAGATAACGAGATCTCGTATCTTTCATCAAAATCATCCCCGGCAGTCAAACGTAAGTCCGATCTCCCCGAGAAAGATAACGAAATCCCGTATCTTTCATCAAAATCATTCCCGGCAGTAAAACGTAAGACCGAGTGCCCCGAGAAAGATAACGAGATCCCGTATCTTTCATCAAAATCATCCCCGGCAGTCAAACGTAAGTCCGATCTCCCCGAGAAAGATAACGAAATCCCGTATCTTTCATCAAAATCCTTCCCCAAAGAAACGTAAGACCGAGTGCCCCGAGAAAGATAACGAGATCCCGTATCTTTCATCAAAATCCTTCCCGGCAGTAAAACGTAAGACCGAGTGCCCCGAGAAAGATAACGGATCCCGTATCTTTCATCAAAATCACCCCCGGCAGTCAAACGTAAGACCGAGTGCCCCGAGAAAGATAACGGATCCCGTATCTTTCATCAAAATCCTTCCCTAGCCAAACGTAAGATCGATTTCCCGAGAAAGATAACGAGATCCCGTATCTTTCATCAAAATCATCCAACAGCCAAACGTAAGACCGATTTCCTGACGAATACGTCTCGATTTTCCTCAAAGAAAGGCTAACGAAATCCCCAGCAAAGTTAACGGAATCCCAAAAGCCAACGGAATCTCGAGTAGAACTCGAACTACGAAAGGGCTTGATTCCCACTAGGGATACGTAGGTAGCCTGTCATTAGGTCCAGCCCCTCGACCAAAACGGTCACCCTCTCTTTCGGCAGCAGACGAAGTCCACCGAAAGGCCATTTCAAATTAAGGTCCGAGGCACATAAAAAGCCATCATCATCAAGGTCCGAGGCACCTAAAAAGCCATCTTCAAGGTTCGAGGCACCTAAAACGCCATCTCCAAGGTTCGAGGCACCTAAAATGCCATCTCCAAGGTTCGAGGCACCTAAAATGCCATCTCCAAGGTTCGAGGCACCTAAAACGCCATCTCCAAGGTTCGAGGCACCTAAGACGCTATCACTAGAAAGCGATAAATCGCAATCATCCCCAGCAGAGACCGAAAATGGTCATCCCTATCCCCAGCAGAGCGGATACCCATCAGACCGAAAATGGTCATCTCTTATCCCCAGCAGAGTTTCTTTCCAAAGAAACGATCGTAGAACTCGCTCATCGTGTTCGAGGCACCTAAAACGCCATCATCTCCTGTGGTCAAAGACCCGAACTACGATCGGCTTGATTCCCATTCGGGATACGTAGGTAGCCTATCGCTAGGTTCACCACCCGATCACTCGATCATCCCGCCAAATATGGATCCATACTCTTATCGACGACCCCGCTTCCTTCGAAAGCGCCGTCGCCGAGGGGCTACTGTAAGTGCTCCAATTTGAGCTTGTTAGAATTTTCGTTAGAAAATTAACGAAAGTTATAACATTTCTAACAATTCCTAACAATCCTAACTTTTCTAACAAAGTGAGGGTAAAATGGGCATTGTTATTTAAGGTTAAACCTCAAAAAGAATCTCAAAAAGTAAAACAAAAGGAATAAAACCACAAATAGAAATGGCCGGGAACAATAAACCGGCCGTTAATTTGAAATTTCAAAAAGAAATATTCCTCTTGTCCAAAGCCGGAGCCGCATTTAATGAACAAAGGCACGCCGAAGGGTCCTATCCGCGCGGATAAGTATGTCATTTCCAGAGGGCTATAAATTGAGCCCTCCAAATACAAAAATAAAGAGCCACAACACCAATTGCACCGAACCTGCGGCGAAATATAGAGAGAAAACGGTGAGAATTCTTCAAGAATTGTCACCTTTTTCTCTCCAATCTTTCCCAACTCACACTCATCCACTCACTCTCATATTCAAGCCTTAAACACTCATACACTCAAGCCAAAAACTCAAGAACATAAGGAAGATTGGTAAACCCTCCTTCTCCTTACCCTAAACTCCAACCATGCATGCATTTGCAAACTACAAAATGTAGTTCCTTCATCTTCTTGCTTTAGATCTAAGAAGATCACCATGGAAGACCATCTCCATGGATGATCTTCTACAAAGATCAAAATTATTTTCAAGTTCTCTTACTTTCTTGCAAAGAAAACTCATTTTCAAAACCCTAAAAACCATTTTCAAGCATCAAATCTCATTTTCAAAGGATAAAAATCCCCTTCCCAAGCAAATGAAATGCTTAGTCCTAATGTACCCCAAGGATGGTTTGGTATAGTTGATTCACCACTAAAATGTCTAGTGATCACTAACCAAAACCTAGGTAAATGGGGACAACCATGGATGCAAAACCCCCCTTAAAATCATATTTTCTCTCTTGGGAAGTTGCTGTCCAGTAGCAATTTTCCCAGACCTCAGTCCATTATCTTAATTTTTGGACACAGATAAATGTGGAATTTGGTGTTGACTACAAAACACTTTTTGTAGCCAACATCCAGATCTTTCCATACATATTTTTACTTTATTTTTTGGGTGAGTAAAACTCCTCTTTTCAAATTTTCTTTCAGAGGCTAGTTCATCAGCTTCTGGGAATCCAGATCTCATATCTGAGGTTTCCAGAAGGTTTTGACCCCTCAAATCTTCTCCAAAATGGAAAATTCCTTCGCACAAACTTTATTTAAGGTGTCTAGAACAACTTTCATTCTCTGAGTTTATCCAGATTATGAAGTTTTAAGACCCTTGAATCCATTTCAAAATCAAAGGTCCACTGCCTTTTTCATTCTGGCAGAAATGGCTCTCAACTTCAAAAGGTCTTTTGAGTACCAAATCTCAATCCAAAAATCTTCCAAAAAATCATGGGATCAGTTTAAAGTCTTAAAAAGATATCCCAATTTTTACTTTTCTGAGTTTCAAATTATTTTGGCCAAAACACACACACACACACACACACACACACAAATGATTTTCAGCTTGGAAGACTCGTTTTACGAGGCATTCCGGGTGCACACTAACGTCCTTCCCGGCGTGTAACATGACCTCCGAACCTAAATCTCTGATCTCCGGGTGCACACTAACGTCCTTCCCGGCGTGTAACATGACCTCCGAACCTAAATCTCTGATCTCGGGCTTTTTTCAAAGTTTTGGCCCTCAAAATAAAAATGGCGTGGCGACTCCGTTTCGTTGATTTTTTCAAATAAAAATGGGAAAATTTTCGGATACACATCATCACAGGTATACCGTGAAGAGATCAAGGAGACAGTTCGCATGAACCAGGAACTCTCCAACCTCCCCCGGAGGGTCAGCAACGCACAGTTCAGTCCTGGCAACCACTGTTGCGCATTGACGTTCGAACAGCTGCGGCAATCCATAAACTACCTCCCCACGGAGGCACCCAAGCCAGTATCCTGGGACAGAATCCGGAAAGCTGTCGAAGCCCCCGGAAATGCATCTACAGTCAACGAATTGAGGGAAGACTTATGGCCCTATGCTTCGAGGAGTCCTCCTCTAACTATGGCTCAGCTCAGAGCGACCTGTTCAGAAGGGACCAAACCTGATGTCAGCGTCCTGACCCGATTAGGTCAAATCCATGCATTACCACCTATGGCCACCAAAAAGCCGACGGAGCCAGAACCGCAACCCGGCCTGCCCGATGACACAAGTTCCCTGAAAGAGGACCCTATCCTCACTCAGCTCAAGCAGACCCAGGCGAACATTTCCCTTTGGTCCCTGCTCACATCTTCGTATCCTCACAAGCTCAAGCTAGAGGAAAGTCTGGCCCGAACCATGGTCCCCGTGGACGCAACCCCAGACGAAGTCATTCAGATGATCGGCAACATCCACTACGGCAACATTATCACCTTCACAGATTTGGACCTGCCAAAATTTGGGGCTGATCACAATGAGCCACTCTACATCACAGTCCAGCTGGACGAGCGTCGCCTTCCCCGTGTGTTGGTGGACGGAGGTTCCGGAATGAATGTCTTGCCCGCCAAGATGATGGACCTGCTTGACATCAAGCCCACAGATCTGAAGCCTTCAGTCCACACTGTCAAGGCCTATGACTCTACTTCCCGTACAGTTCTCGGGGTTGCTACTCTAAACATCTGGTTCGGCAAGCGGATGATCCCCACCGAATTCCAAGTGTTGGACATTCCAATCACTTTCACAGCCATCCTGGGGCGACCCTGGCTGCATCAGATAAATGGCGTGGCATCCACCCTTCATCAGTGTATCAAGTTCATGCAAGGCAACGAGCTAACCACAGTCTACGGCGACAGCGTCACCACCGAGGGGACCAGCACCAACGACATTCCAGTGTTAGAAATCAAGCATAATGACGACATGGCATTAACTGGATTCACTTTGGAGACCTCCAAAATCCAAATATGCAGCGTGGACCTTCCACTATTTCAAGACAAGATTCCTCCCGCCATGAAGATGATGAAACTCATGAACTTCATCCCAGGACTGGGGCTCGGCAAAAGGTTACAAGGCCAACACCAAGTCATCGAAGTCAAGGACCACACCACGGTCCAGGGGCTTGGCTATGTGCCAACAGGGCGACATCGGGGAAAACAAAAGGCTCGCCCGCACGAGCGACGGCCCGCAAAAGGGGAACCTCCTACGGCATACCCAACCTTCGACCTTACAGTTTCGACCTCGCTCATTACTTCACCAAGGGAACCAACAGCAGAACTGAGGGGACCGAAAAGGGAACCGACAGCAGAACTGAGGGGACCGACAAGGGAACCAACAAAGAGGCCGAGGGGACCGGCAATGAATCGGCAGCAGGCGAGGGGACCGACGTGGAACCGATGAAGATGAGAAAGAAGCAAGGATAGTCGGCCACGAGACTACGAAAGAATGGAAGAGCTAGCACGGGACCTCAAGCGTTTCGGAGGACTCAAGGCTAATCCGATAAGGGAGCGTTCCTCGACATCACGGCTCTACATGGACCAATTGCCACCACGAGTCCGGCCACGAGTACACATTCAAGGGAATCCCGGACTTGGAAGAGCAACTCGAGACACTCTCCATGGGAAAAGTTGTTCGGGTCGGCCGCCGAGGCCACATTCGAGACAGTAACTCCAAAGCGAAGGAACCAAAATTCATAGAAGACGCTCTCGGTGGACCCGCTCTACAGAGTCTTTATGAAGAAGTCATGGAGGTGCCAAACCTGATTGACACAGGCTCCGAAAACAGCATGATCGCCATGATTGGGACAGCGAAGCCAAGCCTCTCGACCCCGAACCCTCATCAAGCATCCAGCAATGCCCTGAAGAAGCTGGGTAACTTTCACCGGACGAGGGCAAGCCGGGCGAAATGGAAGACAAGGCTGGGCTGCACCCACATCTCCCTAAACCCGGTCTCGAACCCTGCGAGTCGAGTCCTTGTTAAAGTCCGAGTCCTGCGAGTCGTCCAACGGCCTTACGCCGAAAGACTATGATAATGTAGCCAACAATGTATTTCCGTTCGCATTTAATGAAAAATCGACCTTTCGGAGTATCCCCTCATTGCCACTTTAACAAGCGATAAGTTAACAAACAACTTAAAAGACGTTAATAACGAATCACTTGATAAAGAAAGCGAGACACATTAAACGAACAATACATTAAAGAAGTTCTCAAGCGTGTAGTAGACCGAGAGGACAATCGGGCCCCGAGCTGCCGAAGAGGTTATGACCAAAGTGAACACTGGGGTCGGTGCAAGAGCCTAAAGAGACCTGAAGTGGGCGGTTTCTTCGCCGATGCGAGAAAAAAGCCACGATAAGCCTCCTCGGGGAGTATGTTGACGTGTTCGCCTGGTCATACCGGGACATGCCGGGACTCGATCCCTCGATCGTGGAGCACAGAATTCCCTGGATCCGAGAATCCAAGCTGTCAAACGAAGTTGCGCAAGATCAAGCGAGTGGTCCTTGCAAGTGAAAGAAGAGATTGAGAAAATGCTCGAGTTGGTTTCATCGAGTGATTGAGTACCCGATATGGCTCTCCAACATCGTGACGGTCACCAAGGCCAATGGAAAGGTCGAGATCTTTGTGTGGATTTCCGGGATCTCAACAAGGCCAGCCCTAAAGATGATTTCCTACTGCCCAACATCGACATGCTAGTCGACACCACGGCAAATTTCGAGGTAAAGTCCTTCGTGGATGGGTTTGCCGGATACAATCGAGATCAAAATGTCCGAGGAAGATCAAGCCAAGGCCTTTCACCACTCCGTGGGGGACATGCTTGTTACACGGTCATGCCGTTCGGTGCGAAGAATCTTGGGGCTACTTACCGGCGAGTGCAATGACCCTCTTCCATGACATGATTCACAAAGAAATCGAAGTATATGTCGACGACATGATCATCCACTCCGGAGGATCGGACATGCGGCACATGACAGATCGAGAAAGTTCTTCAACAGACTCGAAAGCACTCCATGAGATTGAACCTGCGAAGTGCACCTTCGGCGTCAAGCGAGGCAAAAATCTTGGGGTACATGGTTACGAAAGAGGTATCGAAGCCAATCCCAAGAAAATCAAGGCCATCATCGACATGAAGCCGCCTCGGACCACTGACGAAGTAAAAGTTTCATGGGAAGACTTCGGTACATCGGTCGCTTCATCAACCGGTTGACATCTCTGCGAGCCAATGTTCAAGCGATGAAGAAGAATGCCGACATCAAATGGGACTCAGAGTGCCGAGACGGCTTTCAAGAAAATCAAGACATACTTGGTGAATCCCCCAATTTTGTGCCCGCCACATGAAGACAAGCCACTACTCCTGTACTTGACAGTGATGAGACACGTCAATCGGAGCAATCTTGGCACAAGAAAAGAAAGATTCCAAGGTTGAGCATGCAATCTACTTCGTAAGCCGGAAGCTTCAAGGAAGTGAACTCGGCTACTCGGCATTAGAGAAAACTTGTACCGCCTTGGTATGGGTAGTCGGGAAGCGAAACACTACATGCGGTCACATTCGGTGCTCCTGGTCTCCAAAATGGACCCCGTTCGATATCTCTTTGACAAGCCATCCTGTCAATGCGACTAGCCAAGTGGTCATTCTTCTGGTGAGTTCGACATCAAGTACATGGTCGAGAAAATCAACAAAGGGCGAGTAATGGCGGATCAGTGGCGAGACTTCCCAAGCGGTGAACCCAAGGGTCACGATCCGCGGTTTTCGGACGACGGAATCTTTTCACTTGACCGGCGCAAACCGTGGCAACTCTTCTTCGATGGGGCAGCCAACAAGAAGGGAAATGGTATTGGAATGCTCCTTGTCGATCCCAAGGACGAGCACACTCCCATAGCCATCAAGTGAATTTTGAAACAACCAACAATGCCGCAGAATACGAAGCTGTGCGGCCGGTGCGGAAGTCGCCCTCGAGCGCAACATCTCGAAGCTGAAGTATACGGAGACTCGGCATTGATCATCAATCAAGTGTCCAACAAATGGAAGACGGTAGATTACGGCCTCCCGGAAGTACCACACGTACATGGAGGAGCTCATTGCTCGGTTCAAGGACATCTCTTTTCATTATTTGCCAAGAGACGAGGAACCGCCGCGAGATGCCACGGCAACCCTCGCCTCTCTTGTCGAAATTCCCGATGGGAAATCGGTAAAACCCCTCGAGAATAGGCGGACGGAAACACCCGCTTATTGCTTTGTGAGATCGAAATAAAAAATGAAACGATCGACGAACCACAGTACAATCAAATCTACCAGTACCTCCAAAATGGAGAAGCTTCCTTCACAAATGAAGATGGAAAATACAAAGAAGGGATCAAAGCCAAAAACATGATGGCATTAAAACGCACGGCATCCCATTTCGTCATGCAGGGGGTATGTTGTACAAGAAGCGCCACGAGGCCACTCCTTCGGTGTGTAAATAAAGAAAAAGCCAGCGAGCTAATGAACGAAGTTCACAACGGAACTGCGGTCCGCACATGAACGCCCGAGCATTGACACGAGATCATCCTCCGTATGGGATACTATTGGATATCAATGGAAAGCAGGCGCATCCGGTTCGTCAGGAAGGCTGCGACAAATGTCAACGGTTCTCCAACCTCAATCACATCCCTCCTCACGAACTCTATTGCATGACTACACCATGGCCTTTCGCCACATGGGGAATCGACGTCATCGGCAAAATCACTCCACCGGGAGCAATGGTCACGAGTTCATTCTAGTCGCGATCGACTACTTCACCAAATGGGTAGAAGCCGGATCGTCTGAGTGCGAATTCTAAGAAGGTGGCCGAGTTCATCAAAGAGAACATCATGTGCCGATACGGAGTGCCCAACGAGATCATATCCGACAATGGGACCCACTTCGAAGGAGATTGTGACCAAGCTGGCGACCGAATTCGAGTCACACGTCACAAGTCTTCTCCTACAGACCACAAACTAATGGTGCGGTAGAGGCGGCAAACAAGACTCTTGCAATGATAATCGGAAAGATGACCACCGGAGGTCGGGGCGGCCCGAAAAGCTACATCTAGCCCTGCGAGGATACAGAACATCGGTCGAGAACCGCCACGGGGAGACTCCATTCGCACTTACCTACGGAATGGAAGCAATGTTACCCGTGGAATTGGAAATTCCATCCTCTGAGTCCTCTTGGAAAACGGGATCAATGAAGTCGAATGGCTCTGAGCCGTCACGACGAACTTGCTCTACTCGACGAGCGCGGATTGAAAGCCATGGAGCACACTCGAGCCTACCAAAGCGAGAATGGCCCGAGCGTTTGATAAGAAAGTCAAGATCCGAGACATCGAGAGAAGGCGACTTGGTGCTAAAGGAAAAGCCTCCTACGCGAGACCAATCCCCTCGGAAAGTGGGAGCCTACGGATAGGACCGTTCGTGGTACAAAGAATCTTCTCACGGAGGAGCCATGAAGTTAGCGAGATTTGGACGGGAACCCTTTCGTTAACCCCGTGAATGGAAGCAAGCTCATGAATACTTCGTTTGAGGAAGAGCACGAGTCAACTCTCCTTCCCCATACACCACCCCTCAGTAAAGTTAAAGTGCTAAAAGAGTAATACCCATTTGGATACATTCCCAATAATGATCCATGTAAAAAATAGGGTCGCACTTCTTTTGTCTTTGTTTTTCTCAAATTCACCTAAAGTGTCTAACTACGGTGACCTGAGCCCCTTAGTCCAATTGTAAAAGGGGAACGTAGGCAGCCATCATTGGTTAGGTCTCAAAAACAAAAAAAAAACAAAAAACAAATAAGCATCAATTGCTAGTATTTCGAAAAACTCTTTTCAATTAACCCACAAATTCATTACGGTTAAAACAATCTTTGATGAGTTCAAGCACCGTCAACTCTTGACTCGCTACACGCTAGCAAAACAACGATAATACATTAATCAGTTAATGTGTCTGCAATGACAGTGGGTGGATACTACGGGACGGCAAGGTCAACCTAGTTTCCGTACTTGGTCCTTCATCCTTCTTCCCCTTCCCTTTTCCGCGGTGAGTATTCTTCACCTTCACGGGGAATATTCCCGTAGTCCTTCTACGGCTCGGGGACCCTTCCCGACGCCTCCGTCAAACCGGTAGGCCAATGCGGCCCTTTCCCTAGCTCTATCTTGAGCCGCCTCTCTTGAGTCATCATGACCGTGCTTTGGTCGGCCGCCCGATCAGTACTGGCCTCATAGTCAGCCATGTCGTCCCCAGTACGATTCTGAGGGTTAGCTCCCGCTTCGGCCCTCCTCAAAGTCGAGCTGTCAAGGTAATCAAGACCCAACAGCTCACTCCGTCTCCACAAGATGGCCATCTGTGTCTCCCCCATACACTCTTCGTACCAGTTCAGATACTGCGTAGACAGAACAGTGCCCCCTCTCCGGTGAAAGAGAACCCTTGCAGGAAAGGACGTGTATTTCCACGGCCGTGTGAGGAGCAATAGCGTCGAAGGATCTTCCATCGGCGGAGATCCCACCTCGAAGGTAGCGGCATAACCAAACCCGTCGGTGGCTTTGCTCCGGCCCGTCTTGTCGCGGCACCAATGATGGAATGTAGAAAGACGTGCAGGACAACCCGGTACTCGACAGCGAGGAAGACCCTCTGAGCGGTCCGACAAGTATGTAGCTTCCGGTGAGGAACCCACCATCGCAAGTGATGCGTGCGGAGTCACGGCCATCGAGCTCCGGTTCGGCTGATTGCCCCCTATCACCAGAGGACGTCGAGAAAAGGACCAAGCGTCACAAGACACTGGCACCTCGGGCATCATCTGCAACCTTTCCCTCAAACACATAGTAAGCATAGCGGGACTCCCTCCCCACATGTATCGACTGCCGGTCGCCATCTGACCTATGCCCAGGAACGTCTCGCCCAGGACCGAAGGCACGATGTCTCCTCCGTTCCGGCCTTTGCCTCACCGAGGTCGATGTCTGTTGTGATGGCACACACCCGGGGACGTGAATGTGAACAAAGTAGCAATCGCGCACGAGCAAACGCGTCCCACGCGGCAATGCTCCCCTCGGCACCGGCAAACCTATCGGGCGGCCCGAAATGTCGACATAATACGTGTTCCGTATTAGCATCCGTATGCTTCTTCAGCCGAGATACCAAGCAGAGACACTAACTTCTCAACAGTGGCCATGCCACCCGCATAGGGAAGAACTAGCTGTTCCGTCTCAGGTCCTCCTAAAATGGCCCAGAAATTATTGAACGTGGGAGTGATTTCATTGTATGAAAAGTTGTACACATGCCTCCGTACGTCCCAGAAATGAGCCGCGGCTCTCAAAAGATCCCAATCTGGCATGAGCTCCTTAAAAGCCCAAACAGATTTCATCCCGTAACAACCCTCGAAAAAAACCCTTGTTTTGCCTCGTGTGGTTCCGTACCCACAACTGGAAATTGTCCAAGTATCGCTCTTGCATCTGAGACGATAGCTTAGGAAATGGAGCCATGAAAAAAGCAAAGAAAATCTTGAGGAATTTGAGAGAATCGGTGATTGATCAAAGCAAATGCGCGGTTCTTACAAATTGCAAAAGGGACTGCAATTTAAAAGATTACGGAAATTGGTTCTCGGTCCGTGGGACTCTTTCTCAAGTTATTTGGGTCAACTCTGCTGACCATTTGCTCTCAAATTGGAAACAATTCCAAACCAAGCCTGTTCAAGCTTCCTTGAATCTGCGTGCTCCCATGGTTTCAATCAACCACTTTGCCAACACCACTTTCGCCAGGGCTCGTGCAACGGTGCAATTAATTAAATATCGGTGCATATAGGCATAAATTTTGACCGGTTCAAATTTTTGTGCATGTTCCATTTATTTATTTTTGATCAACCTACTTGCTTATTTGCCAAAATAAAAAGAAGGTAATCACTAAATAGATGTGCAAAATACGGAGTTCCGCCTCGGGCGCCTTTTCAAATACAAGTCAAATTATTTTGGACAATACACACATTTTGTCTAAAAAAGCAACAAAGAGGACTACTCGGAGTCACGCTCGTCATCAGAGCACTCGATGTCTTGCTCGCGACGGTCGGATCCGTCGAGAACAAGTAATCTCCAAATTCCTCCCGGGCGGGAATACGAGAAAGGCCGCCTCTGCGCTGCGAACTCGAGGACTCTCCTGTTCGTGCCCGAGTACGAAGGGTGACTAGCTACGAACCCCGCGTCGCCCAGGGGCGGCCAAATCCTGCGCAAAGTCCGCTCCACCGGCCGTGGAGGCGAGACGAACCTCTCGGCCTAGATGGCCTCGGCTCATGAGCGGCCGTTCCTCAGGAACTACACCTCGGGAACTCCACGAGCCTCCTAGCGTAGTTGGCCCACCCGTCCAGCTTGTCTCATGGCTTTGATTGTACGTACGGCCGGACACACACGCAAACCCGGGGAAAGTCGTCAAGAGACAAGCAGAAAGTACAGATGCAACATTTGCAGAATGCTACTATCAAATGCAGAAAATCAAAAGCACTCATCGAAGCATTGGGGTTCGCTCTGTACCGAGGTCTCGGCTCCTCCGGAATAAGGATCACCAACTGCCTATGGGAACCATCCAGCCTCTCGTACGCCAACCTAGCGCGTGGGAGCGGGTAGTCTCGGGGATATCCAGGGCCCTCGCCCTCCCTGTACTGAACCTGCGGGCTCCTCAGCCTCGTCCTCAAGAAGATGTCATAGTCGGCACCCTCTATGACATACTCGGTATAGAACACGCCCTGTCTATACCGCTCCAACTCCTCCATCGGTATCGACAAAGGATGCTTCATGTATGGAGGCGGGTCCACCGGCACCATAGGAAGGGACCCCGGACCATGCTGACGGGTCACCCTCTCCCCCAGATACATCGCGTCACAGTGAAGCCCCACCAGTAGCTTCCGCCGACGTGTAACATCCCCAGCGGCATGCACTACAAAAGCATCAATCCGACTCCACCAAGTCAGCTGGATCCGCTCGGAGAACTCTCGGCTCAGGGCCTGAGACACCTCCTCGTATGTCAGCCGAGTACCCTCTCTCGATGACACCGCCTTCTTCGCCTCCTTCTGCCAAATCAACATGGCAGGAAACAAGGACTGATACGCCTCCTTGATCTCCCACCGGCTGGAAATTTGAACACCTCAAAGCACCAGACCTATCAAGCAAATGGAAAGTTATGTCAGCTACAAAGCAGATACATACGAGTACAGAAATGAGACAAGGAAGAGAAAAAGACGGGAACTTACATCCAAAGCAAATGAGAAGCAACACAAGGTGTTCTCCTCTCCCCGCGAGAACCTGTCCAAGGCATGGTAGAGCTCGGCCAGTCCAGCCTCCCCCCATGCGAACCCCTCACGCCATCCAGATCCGTCAACGAGCCAAGCAGCGGGAAATGACAAGATGTGTCAAAAGTAGGAAACAGATTCGCTGACAACGCGAACCATATGAACCCTTGAGCCAGACACTCAGCGGTCATCCTAGGGGACCCCTCCCCATATGCATCAATACCCCTCCTCAGATGATTCTCCATCGGCACATGCAGAATACCTAAGCCCCTGGCATTGGTAATATCGAAACCCGGCGGCTCAGGCAAGCGCACTGGGGTATAGCCGTCCACCCACACCAGCGTGTTACCCCAGGTTGGCAACCCAGTGATAGCTGCAAAGTCAGTGGGAGTCACAGTCGCCTCCCCCCACCTGAAGTGAAAAGTGTGGGTTGTGTCCCACCAGTATTCGCTCAGAGCTACGTACATGGACCTCGCCCTCTGCGTCACAGCCACCGCGGCTACCACGCTGATAAATCCAGCCAAACCGGAGTCAATCACCAGCTTTCGTGGACTCCTCTCTCCATCCTGAGCCTCGTCCGGGAGTATCTCCCACAGCGCTCGAACTGCCTCGAAGGCTCCCCGACTCTTCAGGTTGTGAACGTCAACTGTCCCTCGCCCCTGCAGGTGAACACGGCAAGAATACGTTAAATACAGAAGCGACATCAACAGAGTGCACGAACGCATATCTAAATGATGCAACGCAAATACAGTTCTCATTTTTTTCCTAAAATATTTCCATCCCGGTTGGAGTATTAACGGTCCAAAATTTCAAAACATCTCGAAAACTACATCGAATCTGAAACTTTCAAAACACTTCAAAAACTCCGTCGAATCCGGAACTTTCAAAGCACTTCGAAAACTCCGTCGAATTCGGAACTTTCAAAGCATTTCGAAAACTCCGTCGAATCCGGAACTTTCAAAACATCTCGAAAACTCCGTCGAATCCGGAACTTTCAAAACACTTCGAAAACTCTGTCGATTCCGGAACTTTCAAAACATTTCGAAAACTCCGTCGAATTCGGAACTTTCAAAGTACCTCGAAAAATCCGTCGAAGTCGGAACTTTCAAATCATTTCGAACATTTCGAAAAATTACTCCGTCCCGATTAAAACTTACTTTAAATTTGGAAAACACATCTAGGCATGGAATTTTGCAACCAAAATTTTTATGTCATCTACCCATAGTGTCAATTGAACTACACTCTAGTCAATTTCGACAAAGGTGCATAGCAAAGTCAAAAGCCCCAATCCGGGCACCAAAATCCCTAACTCATTTCTAGTCAAATTCCTAACATTTAAAGAATGCACATTCTTAAAATTAATGGAATTTGAAGGAAGTTTACCTGTCTTTCGATCCCTCCTTTGGATTTGTGAGTCTCCCGAGCCGGGTAGAACTCCGCCGGATTCAAAGGAAGAACGGTGGTTCGAATGGTCCGCACCAACCTCGTTCTTTCATTATCGGTCCTTCCATGACGAGCCATTGGTCCCAAATCACCCTCCATGTTGATTTTCCCTTGCAAATTTGAGCAAAACTCACAATTTGGGGTGATTTCTCTTCTCTCTTTTCTCTCTTCCTCGTCGGAATTAATGGAGAAAATGACCAATTCTGCCTCGGCCTCGGCGCTGAAATGAACCTGGTCAACTTCAGGTTAAGTCCGGTCGGACTCTTTCTGCAGCAGAAAAGATTCCTTGCCAATTTGGCCCCTCAACTTCTCGCAGTTTCGATTTTACCCCTTTTGGCCCCCAAAAGTGTAAAATCTTCCCCAAGTTAGACCTTTCTAACACCCCATCCCCCGAGGATCAAGTCCCAGTTAGTTTTCACTAACGCCCTCTCCAGACGTTAAATTCTCAGTTAGTTTTCACTAACGTCCGTCTCTAGATGTTAAATTCCCAGTAAGTTTTCACTAACGCCCGTCTCCAGACGTTAAATTCTCAGTTAGTTTTCACTAACGTTCATCTCCAGACGTTAAATCTCAAGTCGACGTTTGACATTCAAACGCTCACTTCCGTCTCAAGTCGACGTTAAACATCCAAACGCTCACTTCCATCCCAAGTTGACGTTTGACATTCGAACGCTCATTCCAGCCCCAAACCAACGTTTGACATTCAAACGCTCAGTCCTGTCTTCGGACATTCAAGTCACACATCCGTCTCCTGACGTCAAAATTCCCATTGGTTTTCACCAACATTTATCTCCCCAGCCGCCAGTCGTAAGCCCGATCGTCCCACTACAGCGGCCATCAAGGTAAGCCCGCACAACAATCCCTCTTGGGCCATCTTCATAAATCCGAATACCTTTTCACTCCAGCAAGTGAACGTTCACTTCCACGGCAGTCATCGTAAGCCCGACCATCCCAATTCAGCAGCCATCAAGGTAAGCCCGCACAACAATCCCTCTTCGGCCATCACCGTCAGCCCGAACGCTCCTCCCCAGCAGGATCCTAAGACTATCCGTCTAAAGAAGAAAACGTCAATCAACCCCCTCAGTTCCTAACTGACCCCGTCAGAACTCTAGACGCTTTTCCCCAGCAATGTGTCAGTCTCTCCCGAGACCACATCCCGTTCCTAACCCCGTCGTTAGAACGTCAATCCTTCCATGTTGTTAAGAACGCCAGTTTAACACAACCATTCCCATCATTGTAACCCTATCCCCGGCGGATAAACCTGCAGTCATCATGAGTCCAATACTCAAGGCACGAACGCCTTCGTCTCAGGATAAACGCATCCTCGTAATCCCAGTCTGAGGTGCCACACGCCCTCGTATGTTCTAGCAACTCCGGTCTGAGGTGCCACACGCCCTCGTATGTTCAGCCACTCCGGTATGAGGCACCACACGCCCTTGAAGGTTTCAGAAATCTTAGGTTCAGATGCCTCACAATAGTCTTCACTCAGGTTCAGACGCCTCACAATAGTCTTCACTCGGGTTCAGACGCCCTCGCATGTAGTCTTTACTCGAGGTTCGGGCGCCTCGATAGTCTCGCTCCCGGGTTCGAGACGCCTCTGATAGTCTCACTCAGGTTCAGACGCCTCACAATAGTCTCCACTCAGGTTTAGATGCCTCACAATAGTCTCACTCAGGTTTAGAAGCCTCACAACAGTCTCTCTCAGGTTAAGGTCCCCACGCGCGGCTCCTTTCACCTACGAACTACGATCGGCTTTATTCCCGCTCGGGATACATAGGAATCCTTTCGCTAAGGGTCCAGCCAGCTGACCGCCCAGGTCTTTCAAAGTAAGGCATCCCCCGATTTGGATCCTTGTCTTTTTTCAACGACCCCACCTCCTTCGGAAGTGACGTCTCTGAGGGGCTAACTGTAAGTACCCAAATCCGGATCGCCAAAATCCGTTAGAAGTTAACCGGAATCCGTTAACTGGCCCGCTCCAAGTTAATCGGAAACCGTTAAGCTCCCCGTTCCCAAGCCAACGAGACGTCTCGGGACTGCCCCGTGCATCCCGATGTCAAAGTGTACTCAACATACGTCGTCGCACGTAAAAGTACAGCTTTTCCTGAAAAACGCACTTTCCGGCACTTTCCGAGGGCATTTCGGACATTTTCCGGACTGTTATTTTAAAAACGGATAAAACTGGGGATAATGGCACGAAATCCCGTAACCTGGTGAGTCACAGGGACACTTGGCGTGTATGCCACAGCTCCCTCATCAACATCAATCAAAAATCAATGTGAAAAGACTAAAATACCCCTGGTATGCAGTCTAAGTCCGACCAGACTCTTTTGCAGACAATCCAGAATTGTCAGCAAGTCCCTCCAATTTCCAAAGTTTCACAAAACCCCCTGGTTTTCAACCTCAGTCCGTCCGAACTTATCCTGAAATTTTACCTATAAATACAGAGGCTGTCAAAGCCATAAAGAGAATAAAAAAATTACTCCCTTTCCTCTCAAAGCCACGGCCCAAACTGGTTTTCACCCTTCCCGAGCCCCCGTTTCGCCTTGATTCGCTTGAAAACTCCGTATTTCGATCAAATACAACTTCCGCCACCTCAAAACACCGTTCCAAACACTTTTCCGTATCCCGTATACGCCCCCCGAGCCAAAGGAGCCGACCCTAGCCATAGGTAGCTCCCTCTCTCTAAACTCTCGTTCCGTCTCGGTTTATGCGCCAGTCGCTACAACCATTTCGGACGAAGTTGTTGAAATGTAGATGTCTCCGTCTAACGGGGTCCGATACGTTTTAGTCCCTGATCCTCTTCTCTTCCCGTAAGAGAAGTAATCTCGAGTTAAAACGGCGTTCCGGCCCCGTTCCGTTACTTTTTATGTCATTTACAAATTTCGGATCGTTTGATCTGTCGATCATCATTTACTTTCATGTCATTTACCAATTCCGGATCATTTGATTTGTTGATCGTCATTTACTGTTACACAAATTTACAATTCTGAGCTGTTTGGCTCGTCGATCGTACTTTACAATTCCGGATCGTTTGATTCCGTCGATACCGCATTTTAAATACTGTCATTTACAAGTCTGAGCCGTTTGGATCGTGATAGTATTTACTTATCAAAGTCCGACTCGTAACCCGATTCGTTGATCGCATATCATTTAATGCCTTTTTCCCATAAAAATGCTAACAATGTAATGCCCGATTCAAAACCGGAGTTCGACATTCGAACTCTCTTTCAAAACGCACGAAATAACGTTTGGCATCCAAACGCTCATCTTCAAACTTAAAAGCCGAATTTTGACATTCAATATCATTTAATACGTTTTTCCCGTAAAATCGTTAACAATGACACGCCCGGTTCAAAACCGGAGTTCGACATTCGAACTCTCTTTCAAAATGCGCGAAATGACGTTTGGCATCCAAACGCTCATCTTCAAACTTAAAAGCCGACTTTTGACATTCAAAATCATTTAATACGTTTTTCCCGTAAAATCGTTAACAATGACACGCCCGGTTCAAAACCGGAGTTCGACATTCGAACTCTCTTTCAAAACGCGTGAAATGACGTTTGGCATCCAAACGCTCATCTTCAAACTCAAAATCCCACGTTTGACATTCAAACGCTCCTTTCTTAAAAGTCAACATTTGACACTTAAGACAAACAGTTAAAATCAGCATTCGCGCCACTTTTCCTAAAACCTCCAAAAACGACGTTTGTCATTCAAACGCTCGCCTTTTCAAACAGAATCACATAATCAACGTTTGACATTCAAACCAAGATTAAGCTTGTCATTCAAGTCCCCATTTTCAAAATGCAAACACACACACACACGCACACATTTTCGAGAAAGGTAGAAAGACTCATCATACGAGGCGTTTCGGGTGATCTCAATATACTCTTCCCGAAACGTAACGTGACCTCCGAACCTAACAATCTCTGGTACTAAAAAGATTTTTACTCATTTTTGCTACCAATAAAAATGACACCCCTTTTTCAAAGCCTTTTCCTATGTTTTTGCTGCCAATAAAAATGACACCATTTTCAACCAATAGCCGTTTCTCAACGTTTGGGCTCAGAATACAAAAACCGCGTGGCAACTTCTCTCCTTCCCGAAAGCGAGGTCTCAGACACCAACCCTCCGCGAAAGACAACCGCCCTTTTCGCACCGCGCAAAAATGCCCGGGTAATTTCACATCTTTAGTGTGGTATCAACGGCCTTTTGGTTGTGTTAATGTGTGAGACAATCAAATCACACAAACATCAATGAACTTATGCCTTTGATAAAAGACTTGACAACCAACTAACTCAAATAACAATAACAAATATGATACATAAGCCACTTAAGAATATGTCTTATACATATTTTATAAGACCTATTATTAGTCTTATACCCTTGGTAGAAGACCTGAAAAACAACTAAATCAAATACGAAGTACATAATAAAGTTCTTATACCTGATCTTTTTTCAAATCTGCAATTTGTTGCTTGAAGTTACTTATCTTCTTTGACACGTCCCACTTCATAAACCTTGGAAGAAATTGTCTTGTAGGCTCAAACAACTTTGTGTACTCGTTAAACTAACACTTTAGAGAAAAACATAATTTATATAGTATTAAAAATTAGTCTATAACATCGTATTTCTATCCATTAAATAAAATAAAATAGAAAAGTCAATAAATTGCACTTATATGTAAGATAGAGACACATCCTACAACAAGAAGTAGAGTTTTATGCTTTTCATCTAACGATTGAATCAGGTTTTCAAGAATTGTTGCAGACCAATCATATTTCTTCTTGTTTTCCAAATCATCCACATAATGAAGAAATGTAGAGGACATGATCTCGTTTTGAAGCAAAGAAAATAGACTCCATTGCAACCAAGCTCAACAACCTTACCATGTCCTCAAAATCTTCTTCATTTTCACTCTTAACAATCTTTCTCAATACTTCCTTCACCAGTTTCATATTATTTCTTTGGCTTTGCACCCTGGAAACAGTCTATTCATAAAATCACATGAATGACGATCACGCCTCAACTTCATGTCAATTGTTTCCTTTCCACCAATAATCCCAAACAACTAGAAACATCAGAAGTAGTCAAAAAAACTAATTCTTTACCAACCCTAAACTTATTTTCCTTTGGCTTATAATATTTGATTATCTTCTCTATTTTTGAATCCATCTTCCTCTGGGTAACTTCCTTGTTCAAATATATTGCATTAAACATGTTGAAGAAAGGAGATTTCTTCAACTTGTTCATATGGTGTTCCTTCAATTCTAACTCATTCACTATAGTAGATATCGAGTGAATGTTAGAACAAAATCTAGGAATCCAAGACAAGTCTTTTCCACTTTTTGTTATTCCTTTGGGTTCCTTAGGGTTTTCGTTTTCGATTTGCTGGAGTTTTTTTCCATTGATATGGGCTCTATTGAAAGGAGTTTGGATTTTTTTAAAGGTGTTTTTGATGCTACATGTTTACTTTTCTTTGTTTTAGACTTTGCCAAACGGGTTCTTTTCTCTGGTTGGATAACTGGTGAAAAAGCATTCTCCACATCTTGATTGAAAATCGACTTTGTATTTAGTTGTCTTGGACCTAGTCAAAGGTGTTAATGTCTTTTCTTTTGTTGTAACCAGTGATGATGTATTCTCCTTTCCTTTTGAAGAAGGTGAAGGTGTCTTGTCCTAGAATAAAAACAAATGAAAAGACAAGACACATTGGAATATGTCTTATACCTTGCTATAAGATATATGAATGCTCTTATACATGTAATATAAGATCTATAATAACAATTAAGTCAATCACTAATCACATATGTTATTTTATCTTATACCTTGATTTAGGACCTATAAATGGTCTTATATAAAAGGCATAAGACCTAGAATAAAAAATAAGTCAGAGATCAACAACATAGTTGGTCTCATAGCTAAGGTATAAGACCTGAAAGGCAACAAAACTAGATACAAACAATAAAGCATAGGACTTCTATCACTACAGGAATAGTCTCCGATTGAAATCTTTTTGAAAAAGATTATATGTGGCATTAACACACTAAAACTCCATAACACTACACCTATGCAAGTCAAGGAACACACTTAGCCTATGTCATCTTTAGTGTGGTATCAATGGACTTTTATGTATGTTGATGTTTGAGATAATCAAATCATAAAAATATCAATGTAGAAACTAAAGAAAATGAATAAGTCCTAAAATATCAAACAAATCATAGACCAAAAATATTTTATTAGGTCTTATACCAAGGTGTATAGGACCTATGAATGTTATTATACTACAACCACAAGACCATAAACAAAGTACATTGAAATAGGTCTTATGCCAAGGGGTATAAATTTTAATGTACCTTCTCTTTGATACAAGTATTTTCCTTTCTTGCAATAAGTGAAATCCTCTCCTTTTCTTTTTAAGCAAGTGAAGGTGTGTTCCCCTTTGGAATAAAAGCAACGGTGGATTCTTTTTTTCTATAGCTACAGAATAAGGTGGCTTCTCTATTTCCAAAGCAGCAGGAGAAGTTGGCTTCTCATTTTCAATAGCATCTACAAAATGGCTTCTCCTTTTCTATTTCAGCCATAAGACCTAAATCAACAACTAAATCATAAACTGAATGTACGCTCGCCGAAATTTTTAATGATAAAAAATAGGAGTCGCCACGCCATGTTTTAAGGTACACTTTGAAAAACCTTTGAAAGAGAAAATGGTCCGGGGGTCAGGTTACGTGTTGGGAAGAACCGAGAGTTCACCTAACACGCCTCGTTTGTCGACGAGCCTTTCTATGCTCAACATTCAAAACATCCAAACGTGTGTGCGAATTGCGTGCAACAAGATATATGACAAATGTATATTAATGCTTCATTTTATTGCTCAACAAGGGGAATTACAACTTGTGAACCATTTACCTTGGGAGGCCACATCCCATATTACAAAGAGGAAGAACAGATTACAGTTGGAAAATTGATCCCTGCAGAGTGGCTACTTGTGTCGCGTGACACAGGACTCCACATGTCCAATTGTGTCGCGTGACACAGGTTACCTCTCTGCAGGAACCTCACAATTCAAAAACCAGAATCCACAAATATCAATCCAGTTCAAGTTAGAACAACCAATTAACTCAGGAAGCAATGAATCCACAACTATTCGACCAAGGGGGTGTGGATATGGGGTGATCCACACTCCCTTGATGAACAATCAACAAACTACATTCAAATCATATCATGAGCAACAATTAAACCAAGTGAGATGACTTAAACAGAGAGATGGCGATTGCCACTTGATAATTTGAAGCAGATGGAGCTTAATTATCAAGTGGATGAATGAAAACTGCAATGAAACAAGCAAGTAGCAAATGGATGAGAGAGATATGAGAGTGAGGGATTCGTTACCCTTGTAGATCCACAATCACTACACCAAGTTAGGTGTAGTGACCTTCTAATCAGCTGGAGGACAAGGATTTGAGCACAGATGGAGTGCTGATCTTCAGATCTTCAGTGGTGTGTGTGAGGATATGAGAGTAGATGGGTGAATTGGGTGAGAGGGATTGAATTGAGGGGATTGGTGGATATTGTGTGCATTTTGGGAGAGGGGGGAGGTATTCTGTACGTATTTTGGCAGAGTGACTTTAGGGAATGGAAAAAGGATCCAAATATGAGAGGGGGAGGGCCTTATTTATAGCTGCAGATTAGAGGCTTGTTGTGTCGCACGACGTCCTGTAACCAATTTCCATGGCTCGAGTTGTTGCGTGACACAAGATGTCACCAACCGTTTCTGGTGCCAATTTACCATTCTGGAACATTCTGAGATATTTACTTAAAGGTCCAAAGTGGTTTAATTCCTTGTAGGTCCTTCTGTACATAAAAATAACTTAACAGCACTTCCTTCGCGGGGAACTTATAAAAAGTTCCCGGCAGTCTCGAAATGGACCGGGAATTTACCAAAATGCCCCTAATGCAAGTTTATTACATTAAAATGCACCTAAAAGGGTAGCGAATTGGATTGGCGTACTTACAGAGCCCCTTGGCAATGTCACTTATGGAAGAAGTGAGGTTGTCGATAAGAAGACCCAATTCCAAAGAGCGGCTGGGGATATGGCATGAGACATATGGTGTCTAGACCTGATTTGAAAATGACGCGAGACCTACGGTGTCTCGAATCGATTTGAAAATGACGTGAGACCTACAGTGTCTCGAACCGATTTTGAAAATGATACGAGACCTACGGTGTCTCCAACCGAATTGAAAATGATGTGAGACCTACGGTGTCTCCAACCGAATTTGAAAATGATGTGAGACCTACGGTGTCTCCACAAGGAGGAGAACGTAGGCAACCAGAAATGGTCCGATCGAAATCACAAATAAATCTCAGAAAATCTGGTCTCCTCAAGGGACGTCCCTATACACAGATCCTTCATTCCATCTTTCCGAGTTTGATTCTCGATATCAGTTGGTTTTCTCCTCGTGATTAATCATAATATTTGTTCATATCAGGATTAGTGGTTGAATAATTCGAACATCAATAAAGGGTTTTAAGCAGCCTGGTGATCATCACGAATAAGGCAAGTTTTCAAGTGTCTCGACAAGTCTTCTCTTTCTACATCATAGGAAGATAAAGCCAAACACTGTTTTTCTGTCAAGCAAGGGCTTCCATACACTTTTCCACACCTTGTGATGCTTATACTCTCTCAAAAGAGTCAAACCTAAAGCGAGTGTGTATACACAAAATCGGGATTCATTCCCACTTTTCGAAAGATGTGCCCTTGCATGTCAACATTTCCGAGTCCTGTCCAATGACTGATTGACTAAGGTCCGGAAAGACGGATGCCTCCTTGGCCGTAAGATGACTCTGTCTGAATAAAGGCTGCATTGAATCTCTTCAAGATGGGGCTTTGGCAAACTGTTCTCTCAGGCTCTCCTTGCCAAGACTCCCTCCGGGTTTGCTTTGCATTATCAACTGGGGCTTCTCCATGGTCACCTCTTCAAAATATGGGGCTTCGTCTAGTCATATCTTCAAAACCAGGGCGTTCTCTGGATGTTCTCTGCTGCTTGCCATCTTGGGTGCGCGATACACTTTGTTCTTATCAGCAACAATCAATCTGCTGCAATCTGTGCTCCCGGGAGCATCCCCGACTTGCCTAAGCTACACCATATCATCCATCACTCATACGTTCCTCAATCATCACTCATACATTCTACACCTCATAGGAGAGGGTTTACCCCATCATACATAGTCATCCCGTCATCAATCCATCATAGCATATTTGCTCCATGCATATCCGCTTGTCAAGCTGTGCAAAAATCCTCACTTCTTTTCCATCCCCAGCTGAGATGGATTCGTGCAATAAAGTTTAACAATGCTTAAAGCTAATAATAATCTAAGTCAAATAAATGCAAAGTGCCTAGAGTGTTGTGTTTTCCCCCCGCAGGGTACAATAATCAAGTGATCATAATTTGATCGTGAGGACTGCTCCTCGAATCACAATCTTGGACAAAGATTTCAAATCCTTCAGGTGGCATACCCCGCCTTTATCTTCTTCATCAGGCCCGTCGTCTTCGGACTCATCAGCATCATCTGAAAGAGCCTTAGCTGCCTCAGTCTCCAAGCAATGCTTGACAAAAAAGAGCTTTGGTTGTCTCAATATCCAAGCAATAATGCTCATTAGCCTCAGCGGCATCAAGGCATGTTCCGCATGGACAAATCATCATCAAAAGCTCGTTCTCATGGGTGCACCTTCATCAAGGCCTATATGCACTGGCATGTCTTCATCAAAGTCCCTATGTTGGACGGAAAATCATCAACAAAAATTGTCCCTCGCATGGAAAACCAGCGACTCTTCAACAAACAGTGGTATAAGACCCTCCGGTAGCCACGATCATCAGCTACAATGGTATAAGACCCTCCGGCAACCACGATCATCCACAGTTGTAGCTTAAGACCCTCCGTCCGCTACAACCCTCCACGATCATTAGCCGTAGCATCAGTCCCTCTGGTAGTTACAGGTGAGCACAGTACAGGTATGAACGCATATCTCTTTCAAGCTACAGATCATCATGTCCTCTTTGTCAAATCGGTTTGAGACACCGAAGGTCTCACATCATTTTCAAATTGGTTCGAGACACCGTAAGTCTCACGTTATTTTCAAAATCGGTGGGAGACACTGTAAGTCTCACGTCATTTTCAAAAATCGGTTAGAGACACCGTAGGTCTCCCATCATTTTCAAATTCGGTTGGAGACACCGTAGGTCTCGCGTCATTTTCAAAATCGGTTCGAGACACCGTAGGTCTCACGTCATTTTCAAATTCGGTTGGAGACACCGTAGGTCTCGCATCATTTTCAAATTTGGTTGGAGACACCGTAGGTCTCGCATCATTTTCAAATTCTGTTGGAGACACCGTAGGTCTCGCATCATTTTCAAATTCTGTTGGAGACACCGTAGGTCTCGCATCATTTTCAAATTCGGTTAGAGACATCGTAGGTCTCGCATCATTTTCATATTCGGTTGGAGACACCGTAGATCTTGCATTATTTTCAAATTCGGTTGGAGACACCGTAGGTCTCGCATCATTTTCAAATTCGGTTGGAGACACCGTAGGTCTCGCGTCATTTTCAAATTCGGTTGGAGACACCGTAGGTCTCGCTTCATTTTCAAATTCGGTTGGAGACACCGTAGGTCTCGCATCATTTTCAAATTCGGTTGGAGACACCATAGGTCTCGCATCATTTTCAAATTTGGTTGGAGACGCCGTAGGTCTCGCATCATTTTCAAATTCGGTTGGAGACACCGTAGCTCTCACATCATTTTCAAATTCGGTTGGAGACAGCGTAGGTCTCACATCATTTTCAATTCGGTTCGAGACACTGTACAAAGAGAAGACTTGTCGAGACACTTGAAAACTTGCCTTATTCGTGATGATCACCAGGCTGCTTAAAACCCTTTATTGATGTTCGAGTTATTCAACCACTAATCTTGATATGAACAAATATTATGATTAATCACGAGGAGAAAACCAACTGATATCGAGAATCAAACTCGAAAAGATGGAACGAAGGATCTGTATATAGGGACGGCCCTTAAGGAGACCATATTTTTTGAGATTTGTTTGTGATTTCGACCGGAGCATTTCTGGTTGCCTACGTTCCCCTCCTTGGGAGGAGCTCAGGTCGCCGTAGTTCGGGCTTATCCCGAATGAAGAGAGTCTTTGAGGATTGGAGAACTGAGGAATATGTCTCCTTGGAGTGTCGCTGAAAGACACGGATGCGAAGCCCCAGTGGGACGTCCACGGCAAGTGTTTGCGGAGGAGAAATGAAATATGCTCACATGAAATGTCGAATGAATGGATTGAATTTGCACAATCTTTGATTGATGATCTTTTGAGACGAGAAGGATTAGGTTCCAACTTAAGCAAGCAATAAAGCAATAATCTGATTTAGATCCTGACGATATTGGAATGAAACTGCTATCTAGTAGGAACTGCGGCTGGGTTTTAGGGTTTCGATCGGCCTTCGGATGATTTGGGATATCATGACCTCTTAAGATGAGAGGTCAGCTGAGCTTTTTACTGTCTGAACCTCTAAAGATGAGAGGTTGGCTTTTGGGGATGTGTTTGGGATTTCTATGGTGAGGATATTGATTGCCTCTAAGAATGAGAGGTCAAATTTTGACTTTGGTCAAAGGCAAGGGTAATGGTGATGGGAATATCCTCTAAAATCGAGAGGATGGCTTGGGATTGGTTAAGGAAATGGTGATATCCTCTAAAATCGAGAGGATGGCTGAAATTGGTTGGAAAGTGTTGGTGAGATGAAGTCCAAGCTATCAATACTTTTTGTGAACTTGTGAGAAATCGGGCTCCTTTTTGGACGTCGGGGAGCTTCTTGAGAAGTCGGGGATTTTTGCTGAACTGTGAGGATCTAAAGTCCTTCTTTTGAAAAGCTTCTTGGGAAGTTGAGGACTCTTGCTGAATTATGAGGATTTAAAATCCTTCTTCTGATAACTTGAGTATTTTATGCGTCGCCGACTCTCGAAGCTGACTTCTTGGCCTTGCTTGGACTTCTCTTAGCATGGAGAACAGATGATGGCTAAACGGGGTTTCAAAACACGCCGATCTTGAAATGAAAGGGTATTGTTTAGTGAGGGTGAGGTAATGGCTTCCCTATGGTGAAAGGTTTCAACCACAATCCCTACTGGATGATCTGAACGAGATTAAGTCTTCATTGCTTGCTTAAGATTGATTGAGGAAGATTCATGCAAATTCTTTGAGCAACGAGATGGTGAGGATGATGAAAGAGATGTGAGCATATGAGATGCAAGATGGGGAGTTGATAAGCCCCAATTTGGGAAAGATATCAGTCGATTTTCTCACTCCGATCAATTTAAATATTAGTCATTTCAATGGATTAGTAATTGAGCAGCACAAGTGATCATTTAGAATAAAACCATTTCAATTGAGTGTAATGTGGGTGTGCAAGTAATGTCTCGAGTCTAGCAAGAAGAGAAACAAAACTTTTATTACTGCAAAGCAAAAAATGGTCCAACTTGGACTCGACAGACTCGATGCCCGAAAGGGACATTGTAGATCCTACGAAGACTGATTGACTGCATCAACTTCGGATGGAAGGAAGAGCATCGTTGACATTGATGGGGTGAGGACCCTTCTCAAACTTTCGGTCATTCATAATTCGTCTTCCTTAGCTTGAGCAATCTGAGCAAGCAACCGGGCCTCCCGCTTACAAGGAAAAGTGGCTTCAAGGGTAGCTCGCAACTTTTCGATGGACACACCATTTGCAATCTGCTGACCTATGGGATACGAACTTCCAGACTGGTGGGCCATAATTTTCTCTGCACCAAACATCTTGGATTCCGAATCAGATAAACAACCGCTTGGACACTTGAACTGCTTCCGCCTCGGGAATATGGACCAATGAGCGCCGGGAACGAGAGCACACACCCAACTTGCCGTAGCTGGAGAGGAGAGGAAAGAGCGTCGATAAGGTAGAGGATAGAGAACTTTGAGATGGTACGGGAGAGGGAAGAATAGGAGAGGAGATGGACTCATGCAGCATCTTATTAATGTTCAAGTAGAAATCGGCGTCTTTTAAGTCCTAGGAACGGTTGGAAAAGGGGGAAAACCTTTATTTCACGCGATCTAGACCTCGGGGAAACCTAGGGACACATCATCCAAAAATACACCAAATGTGTTTATTAAAAATTAATAATAGCATTTATGGGACGGACGAGCAATCCCAATTTTTGGAGAAATTTGGGCAGCATAACGGGTATTCCTGAAGAATTTCAAGAAAAAATCTGGCATGACCTCTCGTCGGTGCACGTTGACAAAGCGACATGATCTCTCGTTAGAACATGTCGTGAGAACGACATGTCCTTACGCGAAACCATGTTGCGATGGCAACATGCCCAAACGTGCTAGGTTTTGGGATAGGTACGAAGGCCTATTAAAAATTTTGAAACATTTCATTTTAGTGTATTTAAAAATGGCGTGTCAAAAACCAACCGTTGGGTAAGCTTTAAAAAAGTGGCTCCACCTATAACGCACTAGGGGAATAGGTTTGATTTCAGGCGCTCAAGCGTAGGCGAATTACATGGCCGTCCGCGATGCCGTCAATCGCACCCGAGGGTTCTAGATCTACGTGATGTAGTGTGCAGATGACTAGATTCCTTTATTTTGCGAAAAATGATTTTTTTATTTAATATTATTTATTTATTTTTTTTATTTGAAAATGGGTGACAAACAGAAAATAACACACATACACACCCCACAGGAATACAATAATCACATGATCATGAATTTTTTATCATAGGGACTGCATCACAATCAGCCAATCTGGAAGCCACAACTGCAGAGTGACCACTTATGTCGCGTGACACAGGACTGATGAGATCAATCCTGTCGCGTGACATAAGGATCCATGCATCCAGAATCTGAACAATGAACAGAAGCAGCCCCAGCCTCCAAGCATAATGCAATAGCTCCAACCCTAAACCTCAGCACAACAAAGATGGGACACAAGGATGGAAAGGAATAAAACAAAGCACATAATATGCAAATGACACATATAATGTCACAAACAAAGCACACACAAGTGAATGAGACGGACGTTAAACAAACACGAAAGTTTGACCCATTTTGAAAACAGGTTTCAAGTCCCCAGCGAAGTCGCCACTGAATGTACGCTCGCCGAAATTTTTAATGATAAAAAATAGGAGTCACCACGCCATATTTTAAGGTACACTTTGAAAAACCTTTGAAAGAGAAAAGGGTCCGGGGGTCAGGTTACGTGTTGGGAAGAACCGAGAGTTCACCCAACACGCCTCGTCCGTAGATGAGTCTTTCTATGCTCAACATTCAAAACATCCAAATATGAGAATTGAAAAAGGATCCAAATATGAGAGGGGGAGGGCCTTATTTATAGCTGCAGATTAGAGGCTTGTTGTCTCGCACGACGTCCTGTAACTAATTTCCATGGCTCGAGTTATCGCGTGACACAAGATGTCACCAACCGTTTATGGCACCAATTTACCATATTGGAACCTTTTGAGATATTTACTTAAAGGTCCAAAGTGGTTTAATTCCTTGTAGGTCCTTCTGTACATAAAAATGACTTAACAGCACTTCCTTCGCGGGAAACTTATAAAAAGTTCCTAACAGTCTCGAAATGGATCGGAAATTTACCAAAATGCCCCTAATGCAATTTTATTACATTAAAATGCACCTAAAAGGGTAGCGAATTGGATTGGCGTACTTACAGAAACCAAGCATATTGAATATTGAAATAGGTCTTATACCATGGGATATAAAAAATACAAATGGTCATATACCATAGACATTAACATATAAAACAACAACAAAATCAGACACCAATCACATTGAGTTAGGTCTTATACAAAGAGGTATAAGACCTATTATTGCGCATATACCACAACCACAAACAAATAAAAACTAAAACTAAATCAGACAGCAATCACATTGAGTTAAGTCTTGTATCAAGGGGCATAAGACCTATTATTGCTCCTATACCACAGCCACAAAAAAACATCAACTAAACCAGATACAACCAACGTTGAGTAAAGTGTTGTACCAAGGGGTATAAGACCTATTATTGCTCCTATACCACAGTCACAAACAAATAAAACATCAACTAAACTAGATAACAATAACATTGACTTAGGTCTTATATCAAGGGGTATAAGACCTATTATTAATCTTATACCACAGCCACAAACAAATAAAACATTAACTAAACCAAACACTAACAACATTGACTTAGCTTTTATACCAAGGGGTATAAGATCTATTATTAGTCATATACCACAACCACAAACAAATAAAACATCAACTAAACTAGATATCAACAACATTAACGTATGTGTTATTCCAAGGGATATAAGACTGATAATAGGTCTTATACCACAGTTATTAACAAATCAAACATCGACTAAATCAAAGAACAAAAACATTTATTCTTCTTATATAAGACATATTTCAATATTCTATAAGAATAAAATGGGTTTCTAAGTAAAAAATTAAAGCAAAATGTTTTATAATAACAAAATAAATTTACAAATCATGAAAATATGCAAAAACAACGGTCGTAATCTGAATTTCTAAAAAAAATATATTATCTGAGTTTTAAATCAATTTTTTTTTCGAAAATTTACCTTTTGCTTCCTCGTTTGAGTTAGGGCTTCAATGGCGGTTAACTAGGACTTTAATGGAGGTCGATTAGGTCTTCAATGGTTGGCAATTAAGTGTTCAATGTAAGTTGAGACAGTTCGCACCAGATAGAGAATGAGAAATTGATTTTTGGTGTTTGTGTTTTTGAAATTGAAGAAGTTAATTTAACGTTATGGAAAAAGATTGATGGGATTGAATGATGTGTGCGTGTTATTTGAGGTTAATATTGTCTTTTGAGTATAAGTGAATTTATATGAAACTTTGCATTTCATCCGGATATTTATGGGTTTGTAATCAGAGACCCAGAGAGTCTAGGGTCCATGGCCTTTTAGGGAAATACTTTTTATAATAGGAATTAAATGTGAAAAAATCCATTTTTGAGTTGGTCTCATAAAACACATTTGTATTTAAGATTTTCGCAATTTTTTTATTTCTTAGAATAATAATATTACGAGTTAAAAATATACATTCTTTTAATTAATTTATTTGTAAATGTATAAATAAGGGGAAAAGTGTACTTTGTACATCTTTAGTTCAAGAAAGATAATCTAACTTTAAATTTGATAATTTGATTAAATTTAAAAAAAAATTAAAAAAAACATAATTATTCTTCAAAGATCTTAATGTTTGTCAATAATGCAATCAATTATTATTTTTAAACTCTTATAGACTATAAAAGTTTTATATAAATATTTAATTAACTTAACAAATAAAATAAAAATTTTACTCCCTCCGTTTCTGAAAGATTGTCCTATTTGCCATTTTGACTTGTCCCAAAAAGTATGTTCCATTTTTAAACTTAGGCATGAATGTTAGTGCAAATCTACTAAGGTACAAGAAGGTGAAGCTCTTCTTTAATAATTGCAAAATGTATAACAGGACAATCTTTTAAGAACAGAGGGAGTATTATATTTATGTCTTAATAGAATTAATAGAATGGAGCATAACATTACTCCACAATAATCCAAAAAGAAAGCACCAAACGTTTGGGTATGAAAAGGAAAGCATCAATATTCCCATTATTCACGTAACAACAAATCCAAAAGGCCATCCCACCTTCATTGTGTAATTGTTGTTCCATTTCCATTCACTACTTCCCTCTCCCCCACCCCACACCTCACACACACCTTTTTAGATCTTAGATCGTTTCAATTTAAACTTCACCTTTTACTTAAAAAAAAATAAAAAAAATGACAAAAGTATATACTCCCTTCGTCCCAGCAGAAGTGTCACTTTTTATTCAAAATGGCGTCCCGTTTGAAGCGTCATCTTTTCTAAAAAGGAAATATTTTATTAATATTCGATTACACTCACTCACTATTCCCTCCACTCATTCTCTCTCCTAAAACACTGTTACACTCACAACACTTTTTAAATTCACTATTTCCTCCACTAATTCTCTCTCCTATTTTCAAATTACACTCACAACATTTTTTTCTTTTCCCTTTTTTCCTTAATTTGTATGTCACCCCTAAAAAAGTGACACTCTTGCTGGAACGGAGACATTATCTCACATATATTCACACCCTTAAAATATGGGCCCCATTTATCAATATCTTTTCAGTTATTCCATTCACAACCTATTTCCCATTCACATAACTTTTAAATTTAAATAACCTTTTCTTTATTTTTATGCGCTAAGAAAGAGGTGAAACTTTCGTCGAAGCGAAGGAAAGAGTATTTTGTTTTTACTATCATCAATTTTCCTCCCCACCTACCCACCCACCCAACCACTATAATTATAGATGTGGAAAGTTGAATTAACCCTATTTTAATTACTTGAGTAAGTTTTTATTAGAATCGGAATTTTTCAAATTTTAATTTGAAAAATTATTTTAATAGAAATTATTGCCATTACAAAATATACTAAACTACATTCATTTAAGTGAATGGATGAATATATTGATCTAATAACCTTTTAAAAACTTACCTCATATGATGATTATTATTTTCATGAAGACAACTAACTTTCTTATTACTGTGTGTGATTTTTTTAATCTTTTTTTTTTTTTTTTTTTTTTTTGCCTCTTTCAACAAGCTTCATTCGTCTCCAAAACAAAAGAGGTCATATTTTTCATCAATTCACATAAATTCAACTAATGTAGTTGATTACCATATTTTGGCTCCGTTTGTTTAGCGTAAAACATTTTCTGGAAAATGATTTCAAGCAAAATATTTTTCGGAAAATGAAAATGTTTTCCGGAAAATAAGATAAACATGCTTTTGACTAACATTTTCCGATGCGAAACAAACACCGAAAAATGGGGAAAATGTTTTTCGAAAAACATTTTCCCCCAAACAAACGGAACCTTTGTAGAGGCAAAATCATCACCTCATTACCAAAATCTTGCAATGTGCTCACACTCTATTAATGAAGACATTAAAAATTTAACAAATGTTGATTATGTGTCATCATGTGACAAACACCCATGAAATATTAAACAAGCCCATCAATAAAATTAACCGAAATCTAATGAAGGGTTTTGAGATTGTAAATGTCCGGTATATCCTCATTTTCAACCTTTGATCAAAACCCCAAATCCTCCTCCCCCTTCTTCAATTCTAACCTTCAAAAACCTACAAAATATCACCCACATACAATAAAAAGCCTTAACATGGAAACCCACTTAAAGCCCCACCCTTTTCCCCCAAAATCACGCGATCAATTAGTGAAAGAACGCCTAGTCACTACCAGCTACTGTTGATACCGTTGGAATTTTTGTTTTGAAAAATAGAGATTTAACCGATTTTTGATCAAAAATTTCATAAGGTTTCATTTTTAAAAAATGAAAATTGATTGCATATTAATAATCTACATTTGAAGTAGATTAATTTGATATATTTATTTTCTCAAAACCAATTTGTGGTGAATGAAAAATTAATCCACAAAGTATGCAAAATGAAATGGATTTATAAAGAGTTTGTGAATATTGAATGTCATATCCCACATTGCCTAGAAACTGTTAAGCATAATAATCCTCCAGCAAGAAAGACTCCAACCCCTACAAATAATCCTCCAAGGAATCCTCCTCAGAAATTTGTATAAATACTTTACAATATCAATAGAAATATTCATCTTTTGCCAATTCTTTCATGGTATCAGAGCAATACTGATCTAAACCCAACCCATTTCCTCACCATTTTAGGCACATCACCATGGCTAAAACCAGCAACAACACCTCTGCTCTTCCAACTCCTTCTCAATCACCATCCCAAATCCTCCTTCTCACGCCACCATATCCACCTAATCCCACCTCCGCTGCTTCTTACTCCAAAACCTTCAAGGGAAAATGTCAATACTGCCGCTTCGTTTGGCCATGTTATATCTCAATGTCGTCAATTCGTAGAGACTATCCTAATGTCAACTTTCCACCTCCACCTTCCTTCAACCGCAACTCTCACCCTAAACCACCCACCTTGGCAAAACCCTACGCCATCACCACCCTCACTTCCGCAAGCAATCACCAAAACCCAATCCTTGCTCAAACCCCTCCACGCCCGAATCCCTCCTCCCCTTCACCCACCTCGGCAAACCCTTCCGACCGGAATCCACTCTAATACTACCCCACCACAAGTCCACACCGCTTCTTGTCCCCATCCAAACTCCCCACCCTCTTGGCTTATGGACGGTGGTGCCGCCAATCACATCACCAATAACCTCTCCAACCTCTCTCACCACCCCTATGTTGGTAGTGATAATGTTATCATTGGAGATGGTTCCACCCTTCCTATTGCAAACATAGGTTCTTTCTCTATCTCTCTCTTTCCCTCGTCCATTGTCTTCAAAACGTCTTACATGTCCCTCGTATCTCTCGAAATATTCTTTCTATTTCTCAATTACGTAAGGATAATAATGCAACCGTTGAATTCTCACAATCTTCCTTCCTTATCAAGGCCAATCATTCCAACCGGATCCTCCTTAACGGCAAGCTTGAAAATGGTGTTTACATCCGGACTCCACCCTCTCCTCGAAGCTCATGTCGCCACTACCTCATCTCTTCAATCATGGCATCACAAACTAGGACACCTGCTCCTCCAATTATTTCCCTCTTAAATAAACAGCTTTCCTTATCAATTCCTTCGCTTTCTTTCTCTCATTGTAATTCTTGCAAAATCAACAAAAGTCATAAACTCCCATTTGATATATCTACTCTTGAATCTCATGCACCTCTTGATATTATCTTTTCTGATGTGTGGACATCCCCTATTCACTCTTATGACCATTACAAGTACTATGTTATATTCGTGGACCACTATACAAAATACACTTGGCTATATCCGCTAAAACATAAATCTGACACCTTTGCCACCTTTAATCGCTTCAAACTACTCGTTGAGAAATACTTTTCCCGTCCCATTCGTCAATTCTTTTCTGACAATGGTGGCGAATACCTTAAACTTACACCATCTCTCCTCCAAGATGGAATCTCCCACCTCACCTCCCCTCCTCATACACCCGAACATAATGGCTTTGCTGAACGCCGTCATCGACATATTGTTGAAACCGGCCTTACACTTCTCTCTCAATCTCAACTTCCTCTCACATTACGGTCACATGCTCTAACTACTGCCACATATCTTATCAACCGAATGCCCACAACCACCCTCAATAATGAGTCTCCGTACTTCCGTCTCTTCCAAACACAACCCAACTATCACAAACTTCGGTCTTTTGGGTGCCTCTGTTACCCTTGGTTACGTCCTTACTCCATTCACAAATTAGCACCTAAATCTACCCCATGCATTTTTTGTCGGCTACTCCCCATCTCAAAGTGCCTACCACTGTCTAGACCCTACAAACAATCGTCTATACACCTCTCGACATGTCACATTTGTCGAAACCGTATTTCCTTATACATCCCTCACCAACACCACCCCTTCATCCCCTCATATATCTCCCTCCCAATGGTGTACTTTCTCCCTTCCTATTGTTCCCACATCCACCTCTACTATTACCCCTCCCTCGCCCAACACTGATCCACCCTCTCCCACACCACCTTCCACCTCTGCTCACTTGGGCGACCGCCCATCCCCAGTGAGCGACCGCCCACCCACATACACTCCACGGCTGAATCCTCAGTGCTCTCCTTGGCGACCGCCCACCCGGTTGAGCGACCGCCCACCCACTAACACACCCCTGGCTGAACCTATCGCCACTTCCAGGCGACCGCCCAACCCAAAGTGAGCGACCGCCCATCACATCGAACCTGAAATTCCTACTTCCTCCCCGAACCACCACCGCCACTATACCCCCCCCCTGCTCTATTATAACTCGCCTCACCAACAATATTGTTAAACCAAACCCCAAATATGCCCACCTTGCCTCTTTATCCTCGCCTACATCCCTTCCTACCACTACTAAACAAGCTCTCTCCACCCCTCATTGGCATGATGCTATGCTTGATGAGTACAATGCCCTTATTCGAAATAACACCTGGACCCTTGTACCCTCACATGAAGCTCCTAATATTGTTGGTTGCAAATGGGTTTATCGCATCAAATACAATCCGGACAATACTATCCAAAAATACAAAGCCCGCTTGGTTGCTAAAGGTTTCCATCAACGCCCCGGTCTTGACTACTCCGATACATTCAGCCCTGTTGTCAAACCAGTCACTATACGCCTCATTCTCTCCCTTGCAATAACTCAAAGTTGGTCTCTTCGCCAACTCGACGTTAATAATGCCTTTCTCCAAGGTCATCTCACTGAAACAGTCTATATGTCCCAACCCCCGGGTTTTGAAAACACTACCCAACCCTCTCATGTCTGTCGTCTATCCAAAGCCATATATGGTCTTAAACAAGCTCCTCGTGCTTGGTACACCGCCCTTAAATCATTTCTTCTCTCATTTGGCTTCACAACATCTCTATCTGATCCATCCTTATTTCTTTACAACCACAACTCGCATCGTCTTATTCTTCTTGTCTATGTTGATGACATAATCGTCACTGGCCCTTCTGTCTCTTTTCTCCAATCATTCATTGACAGCTTAGCCACTCGTTTCTCTATTAAAGACCTTGGTCCTCTCTCTTTCTTTCTCGGTATTGAGGTCACACCCAATCCTTCTGGTCTTCTCCTCACCCAATCCAAGTATATCACTGACATACTCTCACGTCACAACATGTTATACTCAAAACCCTCTTCCACACCTATGGCCACCTACCCACCTCTTTCCTCCACCCCCCGGACACCCATCTGTAATCCTTCGGAATACCGCGCTCTTATTGGCAGCCTCCAATACTTGTCTCTCACTCGCCCTGACATAGCCTTCACTGTCAATAAACTAGCACAATATCTTCATCACCCACAAGAATCCCACTGGACTACTCTTAAACGTCTCCTCCGCTACCTCCATGGAACCATTCATATGGGACTCCAACTCTTCAAGAACTCTCCGTCATCTCTTCATGCCTTTTGCGACGCCGATTGGGCCGGTGATAAAGATGACTTCGTCTCTACCACTGGTTTCCTAGTCTATCTTGGTCGCAACCCACTTGCTTGGTCTTCCAAGAAACAACGAGCTATTGGTCGCTCCTCCATGAAGCGAATTCCGTGCCATCGCTGCTACCATTTCTTGAAGTAATTTGGGTCACAAATCTTTTATCTGAACTCGGCATCTCTTCCTCCTCACCACCAGTCATCTATTGTGATAATCTCGGGGCCACCACCTACTCGGCCAACCCAGTTTTTCACTCTAGGATGAAGCACCTTTCTCTAGCATTTCACTTTGTGCGAGAACAGGTTCAACTTGGTACTCTAAGGGTTCAACATATCTCAGATCGATCAACTAGCAGACGCTCTTACAAAACCTCTGCCTCGTACGCGGTTCACATCATTGATCTCCAAGATCGGACTTACTCTTGGAACGTCCGTCTTGCGGGAGCATGTTAAGCATAATAATCCTCCAGCAAGAAAGACTCCAACCCCTACAAATAATCCTCCAAGGAATCCTCCTGTTACATGATTTTCAGCACATACCTTTTGTACATACTTCAGTTACCAAGTTTTGAATATTTTGTATTTACATTCAAATCATTTTGTATAGCCTAGAATATATTGTAAATCCCATAAATCCCTCTCGGAAATTTGTATAAATACTTTACAATATCAATAGAAATATTCATCTTTTGCCAATTCTTTCAGAAACCACAAAGTTAGAGAGTATTTAATATTCATCAACTTGTGTTGTTATCCTCCTACCATGCAACCTAGTGGAACTTGGGTCAATCATGCAACCAAGTGGGCAATTGGGCTAGTTTTGTTCTAGCTCAAAATGGACCCACAACCAGCGAAACGCGCGAAGGGCGAAATGGGCGGTTTAGGACACACTTTGCACTTCTGTGGAGCCTTAAACTTTTGACGAAATTCGGTTCGGTGGTGGTCCAGTAGTTCAGTTCATGGGTGCAGCTTAGGCCTAGTGGGTAGGTGGCGATTTGGCCCAGTTCGGTTGGGTCTTGGCCCATCCAGATAGTTCCACAGAGTGGTACATGGTATCTGGTTCGTGTCCGTCCGAATAGGTATGGGTCGGTTGAGCACCCATTCGCGTACGGGTTGGGGTGCTTCCATGAATTTGGTTCATCGATCGGGTGCGATCGAACGACCAGGATTCATCCGGATGGAGTTGGGCCTATACCCAGAAAGGCACCTATGACTCTTCAGTATCTATGAATAGTCCCACCAGATTGTCAATTCATTCATTCCAATCGTCCAACTATCATTAGCAAGTTAGAGAGAGAGCATGTTGAAGCGTAAATTTCCTTCAAGTTCAGAAGTTCCAAATACTCAGATTTATTCGTCGAAGTCGTTAATTTGGAGTGCTCCTATTAACGACAGTTAAAGTCGTTGCATCTTACGAGAAGATTGTCAGTAACCGTTAGTACCAGTGCGGGACAATTACTTCTTACGGAGATTGTGTCCAACACAAGCCTCGACTTTCCTCCATCCCGGTTTTATTTATTTTTCAGTTATTTTCTTAAAGAAAGCCTTTTCGAATTTCGTTACATTTTTCCTAACAATCGTAAGAAGTAATTTACATTTTCTTAAGGAAATGTCGACTGAAAATAAAACCTCTCAGTTGTCCGGGGTTACCCACCCTCATCGGTCAAATGCAACTAACCAGATTGTTACGCCCGCTCCGGTTCAGAATTATCCAGCAACGAAGTTCGGAGGTGCGGACTTCGATGATGTACCTCTTAGGGCAACTCCAATGGTGGTCCTAGTCCTAAGGGTCCTAAAACCAAATTTTGATACCCATGGAGACTTTTTGCATGGTCCTAAAAAATCATCTCCAACAATGGGTATAAAAAATTAGGTACCAAATTAGTTTTTTTTTTAAGTTAATAACTTTATTAATATTTTTAATATGATAAATAATTTTGAAATATAATAATTATTTTAATTAGTTATTTCAAAAAATAAAATTTTATAAATAATTTTGAAATATAATAATTATTTTAATTAATTATTTTTTTTTAAAATTTAAAATTTTATAAATAATTATATAAAAATTTAAATATATTTAAATCAAAAATCAAAATTTTTATGTATAATTAAATAAATTTAAAAAGAAGTAGAACAAATGTAGAAAGAAAATGAAATAAGGGTGTATGGAAAAATATGAAGTAGCAAAGTCCTAAGCAAAGTCCTAAATATGGTACTTTGCTAAGGACTTAATCAAATTTTGATACCTCTAGTCTTTGCCATTGGAGATGCAAGGATCTTTGTGTGGGTATCAAAAATAGGTTTTAGGACCATTGTTGGAGTTGCCCTTAATAAACCTCGGTTTGAAGATGTTCATTGAAAAAGGTATCCCCGCTAGTCGGGATGATGATTCAGATCCAACGTCATGGGACTTGAAATGGTTATACTGAAGATGTCTCCAGGTAAAGAGCTAACTCTCAAGGATGTGCTGCATGTCCCAGACATTCGCAAGAACCTGGTTTCCGGATAGGTGTTGAGCATGGCTGAATTTTGACTAATGTTTGAGTTAGAAAACTTTGTATTGACCAAGAATGATATGTTTCTTTGAAATGGGTACCTTGAAAAGGGCATGTTCAAAATGAATGTAAGAAATATTATCCGCTTTGAATCGAAGAATGAAAAGTTTGTTTCTTATGTCTACCTGTTGGATAGTCCTAATTTATGGCATGATAGATTGGGTCACGTGAATTACAACACAATTAAGAAGTTTGTGAGTCAAGAATTAATTCCTATGAATAAATTCAATTCAACTGAAAAGTGTGAAATTTGCGTTGAAGCGAAAATGACTAAGTCATCATTTTCATCAGTAACAAGAAACACAACACCTCTTGAGTTAGTTCACACAGATATTTGTGATCTAAAGTTATTGCAAACTCGAGGTGGAAAAAAGTATTTCATTACATTTATAGACGATTGCACTAAATATTGCTATGTATATCTCTTGAGAAGTAAGGATGAAGCACTAATGGCTTTCCAAACTTATAAGAATGAAGTTGAGAATCAACTTAATATAAAGATTAAGAAGATTCAAAGCGATAGAGGAGGAGAATATGTCGCTCCGTTTGAAGGATTATGCTGGGATTTGGCATTATTCATCAAAGGACAGCACCATATACACCTCAGTCAAACGGAGTAGCTGAACGCAAGAATCGTACTCTTAAGGAGATGGTGAATGCACTGTTAATCACTTCAGGCATACTTGATAACTTGTGGGGGGAAGCCATACTCACGTCCAACTACATTCTTAATAAGATACCCAAGAAATGAATTGAAAAGACTCCTTACGAATTATGGCATAATCGTAAGTCGTGTTATAAATACCTTAAAGTGTGGGGTGTCTAGCTAAGGTTGAAGTACCTAAGCTAAAGCAAATAAAAATCGGTCCCAAGACGGTTGACTGCATCTTTATTGGATATGCCAGCAATAGTAGTGTATATCGGTTTATAGTGCACAAGTCGGACATTCCTGATATGAATGAAGGAATGACGATAGAATCAAGGAACGTGTCATTCTTTGAAAAAATCTTTCCTGCTAAGGATAGGAAAGATACAAGTTCTAATAAGAGAACTTATGAAGCTACAAATGGTCCATCTCGAGAAGAAGGCGAAGGACCTAGACGTAGTAAGAGGGCAAGAGTGGAAAAGTCTTTTGGTCCTGATTTTCAATCATATATGTTAGAAAACGAACCACCTACTATTAAAGAAGCTTTATCTGGACCGAATAGTCCGTTCTGGAAAGAAACAATTAACAGTGAGATAGAGTCCATAATGCATAATAATACTTGGGAGTTGGTTGATCTCCCTCCAGGATGCAAATCGTTGGGTTGCAAATGGATCCTTAAAAGGAAGTATAAGGCAGATGGATCTATCGATAAGTACAAAGCCCGACTGGTAGCCAAAGGGTTTAGAGAAAAGGAGGGATATGATTTCTTCGATACATATTCTCATGTCACAAGAATCACATCCATACATGTTCTCATTGCGATTGCTGCTGTGCATAACCTTGAGATACACCAGATGGATGTGAAGACAGCTTTCTTAAATGGAGAGCTAGACAAAGAGATTTACATGGAACAACCTGAAGAGTTCATTGTTCCAGGTAATGAACAGAAGGTGTATAAACTTGTTAAGTCGTTGTCGGACTAAAACAAGCACCTAAGCAATGGCTTGAAAAGTTTGACCAAACTATGTTGTCAAATGGATTCAAGATAAATGAATGTGACAAGTGTGTCTACATCAAAGGAACATCTGAATCCATTGTAATTGTCTGTCTTTATGTAGACGACATATTGATAATGGGAAGTACTCATGAATTGATCATGAATACTAAAGGCATGTTAAAGAAGCATTTTGACATGAAAGACATGGGATTAGCTGATGTTATACTAGGAATAAAGATTTCTAGAACATCGGAAGGATAGTCATGTCACAGTCCCATTATCTAGAGAATGTTCTTCGAAAGTTGACGTTTTTGATAGCCCTCCGGCTAAGACTCCGATAGACTTGGCTCTACACTTAGACAAGAACAGAGGGGAACCAGTTTCTCAATTGGAATATGCAAGAATAATTGGCAGTCTGATATACTTAACGAATTGTACACGTCCATACATTGCATATTCAGTGAGCAAACTAAGTAGGTTCACTAGTAATCCCAGTGCCGATCACTTGAAGGCCCTAATGAGGGTATTAAGATATTTAAAGTATACATTAAAGCATGGAATACTTTATAAGAGATATCCAACAGTATAAGAAGGATACTGTGATACCAATTGGATATCAGACATGAAAGACTTTAAGTCCACGAGTGGATATGTATTCACAATAGGTGGAGGAGCGGTGTCATGGAAATCCTCAAAACAAACATGTATTGCCAGATCCACGATGGAATCTGAGTTTATAGCTTTAGATAAAGCTGGAAAAGAAGCATAATGGCTTAAGAACTTCTTGGAGGATATTCCTTGTTGGAATAAGCATGTGCCTGCTGTAATGATACATTGTGATAGTCAATCAGCAATAGAAAGAGCACAGAGCAGTACGTACAATGGTAAGTCTAGACACATTCGTCGTAGACATATCACCATTAGACAGTTGATCAAGAATGGTGTTATCACAATTGATTATGTTAAATCAAATGATAACATAGCGGATTCGTTTACGAAAGGTATAATTATAGATCAACAGTATAAACTGTTAAGGGGAATGGGTCTAAAACCTACAACAAAAGAACTCATAGTGGACACTCAACCTTGAGAATTGAAGATCACATGCCCTTGGTTCAATGAGAAAACGAAGTTATGATGTTCAGTAGAAACACTTGGAACCTATTATATACTCATTCCCAGAACATCCAAGTGTGTGCACCTGCAGCAGTGGTGAGGTTAAGTTGAGAAAACTTTTAATGATTCCTATACCTATGTGGTGGAGTATAGGAGGATACTCTTTATAGTAGAATCACCTATATAAGTGAGAAGTAATAAGGCCGCTTCTACATGGAACACTTATGAATGAGATACGGTCCAGAGCCGAAATGGACACAACGTGAGAACAAATAGTATTAGAGCTATTATTGTGTGAGTACTATTGTCTTGGTATACATTATACAGTCACCAGTTCAAAGCATCGCGCTACTGAATGGCTAGTATATCCGATAGTATTTCACTAGGGGAGGTTCAAGGCCATAAGCTACCTATCCCGATGCAATAATAGTTCGCCGAAACTTTTGGACGAATCTGCATACATGCATTAATTGTCATTCATGTGGGAATTGTTGGAATTTTGGTTTTGGAAAAGTGAGGTTTGACCGACTTTTGCCAAGAATTTCATAAGGTTTCATTTTAGGAAAATAAAAATTGATTGCATATTAATAATCTACATTTGGAGTAGATTAATTTGATATATTTATTTTCTCAAAATCAATTTGTGGTGAATGAGAAATTAATGCTCTCAAAGTGTGCAAAATGAAATGGGTTTATGAAGAGTTTGTGAATATGGAAAGCCATATCCCACATTGCCTAGTGTAGACACCCCATTCTGAACACATCAGGTCATATTTATACCACTCTAAGTCTCGCTTTGAGTCAAGAAGTAGAAATCCACCATTTCGTCATGTTTCGTTAAGTTTTGACTAACTATCGTTAGTTTGGGACTAAACTGCATACGAGATAACGAGGAAATGACAAGATTGTCCACAGGATCAATATCTCGCCGCGAGATGGCGTGTCTCGTGCGAGATATCCTCTCTCTGCAGCATGCAGAAGGTAGTTTTCTCGTCGATTTCAACCTCTTTTCGGGATAAGATTTTATCCATCCGGCCAACCAATAGAGTTTGGGGTCTAGAACCTTCTGAAAGGGTTTTATCTCTCCACCTCTACCTATCCAAACCCTATAAATACTTGGTGACTTCCAAGGATCGAAGGACGACGAATTTTCACAACACACACATATTTTGTTGGTTTCTTTCCCTGAAAGGTTCCTACAAAATCACCCTAAAACTGACCTCAAAGTTTGTTTGTCAACCTTGTTGATAAACAAACATCAAGACCCAAGTCAAGGATTGAGGCGAAGCTCTGTCCGTATCGAGAGTCGATTCTAAACTTGAGTCGAAACTCTGCCCAAATCACCTCACGCAAGGTAAACCCCCCTAAATTCCTTTTTAATTGATTGTTAGAGTGGTATAAATCTATTGAATCTAGGATCGGCCTAGAGCCTCTCCAAATCATGGAGACGGTCTCGAAGCAATCGATCCTACATTCCGTTTAACCCCGTTAAATGGATCTTTTATTGTTTAAAATCTTTTTCTTCTTCTTTTTTTGAAAACCTCTCTTTTCTTTAGCAAGACCAATCTCCGGATTGGGTGGAATGGATGCTCCTTGACCTACCCATTCCATAACCTAAGCCCCGAACCCAAATCTCTTTCAAAATGGTTTTTCTATGTTTTCCAAACGAATAATATAGGTGGCGACTCAAAAAGATAAAATTCTTCTCACAACGCTACAGTGGCGACTCTGCTGGGGACTTAAAATTAAGAGGCTTAAACTTGCGTCAAAATTAAAAGAGAGGTTTTCAAAAAAAATTGTAAATTCAATTTTCTGCTCTCAGACGAGGCATATCTCGCACGGGATATCATATCTCGCGCGAGATATCGTCTCGGCAATCTGGTTGTTTTCTGGTTTCTCCCGTTCATCTCATAGTCCAAGACGAGAGCCGAACATGCAAGGGGGATCCCATAATTCATTATCTGCAGAGTTCCCACATCTTAAGGCCTCCCTTAAGGTGTAGAACTCGAATCTTTATTTCATTTAAATAATCAATTATTATTTATAAACTGCGTGCGATTGGGTTTTATTTAATTAAAGTCCGGTCCATTGGGGATTCGGGAGTTGTAAATTAATTTATTTATCTCTCTTTATCTCTCTTTATGTGGAACTACGACGGCCTGAGTCTTCCTTATTTGGGAGAAACGTAGGCAACCACTTGGTGCGGCCACTATCTGTTTTTCTTTTTAGTTTTCAAAAAAAAAAAAAAAACTTTCTATTTTACTCTATCACCTAGATTGACTATCACACACGCGCACTCATATTATAACTATCATTGCACTGCATACCCTCTATAAACCCGGACCCACACTAAGGACGGATGACGGTAACCACCTAGTCGCCGGTCTCTCCGAAGTTGGACAATCCCACTCCGCGTATTCAATCCACTTAGATTGTCATATCGCGGGGAGCCTAGCCTTCCAGCCCTGCATCGCCACATTTTCATGTAGTTTGACTTTTTAGGATCACTCCGTGACCGGTCGGTTTTGACTTGGTGATCTTTACTTGTTTTTTACCAAAACAAAGCCATGTAAAATTGACAATGAAGAAGGACTCGGAAAAGTCCCTTCGGAAAAAGTCCCTTCGGAATGACCCTTTCGGATGTCCCTTCAAAAAAAATACATATACATATAATCCTTCGAAAAACGATCTTACATGGCTTTGTTTTACAAAAAATCGAATTGATTGCTTAGTCGTTAGGTTCTGATAAAGACCTTAGAAATCCCTCAAAACGGATTTTCCGTTCCGACCAAAATTTAGGTCTAAATAAAAATCGACTTTCCGTGTGATTATCTCGCGCGGGATTACATATCTCGCGCGGGATAATGCTTCTGTTTCTTGGCCGAGCACGAGCCATTTAAGCCTGCTTCCGACTCGTTGGGGCTAGATTTGATCCTGATATCGTCTCTGCATCTATTCTGTCAGTTTTCCGAAGCTACTCAACTTCAAGACTCCCAACATAATGTCTACGGAGAAGCACTTCGTCACCAAGAGAGATCTCGAAGAGGAAGATTTGCGAAAAATGACCAAGTCTCTTGTCGCTGAAATGGAGCATGTTGAGGGTTGGAGAGAAGCTTTTGATTTACCTTCCACCCGCATTGCTAGGGATTTCCGGAAGATGGAAAGTGACTCCGACAGTGGACGATCATCCGTGCAAGAGGAGCTAAGTGACATCAAAACTCAACTTGCCAAAGCCACTGACAAATTAACGACAATGACTCGTGGCATCACATGGAAGAATCCATCCAAGCTGAAAAGACAAAGATACTGATTGAAGAGCTCGAGGAAGTCAAGAGCGAACTCGAAACTATGACCCAAAAGTGTATCAACCTTGAAGCCCACATTGAAGATGACATTGATGAGAGGGTCAAGTTTTTCCTCAATACTCTCTACCGTGACCTCAAAGAGCAAATGGAGGAAGAATATCAGTCTCGCCACCTCGTCTTTGTGCAACACTACGAGAACCATATCCGAGACCTCCACAATCAAATGGCTAAGCGAAGGAAGGGAAGGATCTTCACCGATATCGAAAATATCACTCTCGGTCATCTCTTTAGAAGTCTTCACAAGGAAGGAAAATTGAAACCAATGGAAGGCTACCAACCTAAGAGGGAAGGTCGATCTCCACACCTCTATTGCTACTACCATTAATGCCATGGCCATCACACCAATGATTGTTTCAACCTGAAGAATGCAGTCAAAGACTTGATTGACAACGACGCCATCAGAGTTTGCCCAAGCGGTGGAATAGTTTGGATGAGTTCAAACAAATGAGGAGTCTCTTTTCCTTTCAGTTATTTACTTTTAGTTGCAAAAGAAACAATTAGTAGTTAGTTTAGCTTAGTCGGATACTACTTGCCCAAAGACTTCGTTTTTGGGCAAGAGTATCAAGTTTGCTTTTCAATAATAGTTAGTCAGTATTTCCCTTTTCAATTCTGATTAATTCTTTGAGATCGAGAAAGAAAGCACCGTGAATGTCATAGAAACTTGCAACGAAAATGACTACTCCAAGGCACTTTGGTTTTCTGGAAGCCTTCCTGTCTAGAAAATGATGCTAGCAAAAGGATACTTCCCTGGCTTGGGGCTCGGAAAGCACTTACAAGGAATAATGGAACCACCACCGGTTCCCCCACTTCACACAAAGCATGGCCTAGGATACATCATCTCCATTCACGATGAGGATGACGAAGAAGAATGGGGCTTCACTCAAAACAAGTGGGAAGGAACCACATACAAAGGCCACAAAGACCCAAAGGCCAAGAATTGCAACCTCGAGCCATATCGAAAGACACTCAATGGCTACTTCGTTCGAGAAGGGGAAAGTATTCCCTACTTTATCTTTTCAGAACCGTGGACTGATGATAAAGGAAAGCGCCAACCGGGCTTTGAAATCTTCAGCGACTACGATGCTTCTCCAGATGAAACAGAACCTGTCACACTAATCCATAATGATTTGTGGGGCACGAAGGCAGAAATGACAAGTGAATGGGACTTTGTGTTGGGAGAAGACATGCTGCGGCGGTTCCAAGACTGTCTTAGGTTAGAAGACGACGGATCCATGCAATCTCCAAGGGGACGCTCCAACTACGATTACACAAGACTATATAGAAATGTGATGAGCCAATTCTAAGCGGCACGTCAGGGGACGATTGTTGATGAAGACTTCATGATCAAAGAGCTTGGTTGCACTCCCCATCCCCACGGGAAGATAGGCCTGTAACTTTCACATTAGAAGCAGGCTCCACCTCCGATGAACTCACTCAAGAGGAAATCGAGGCGGTGGCCGAACATGTATTCCCTTACTTCCTTAATGAAAACTTTGATCTTTCCGAGTACCCTGAGATTGCTAACATCGTGAATGATGAATTAACTAATAATAATCAATATAACGAACACGTTAATAATGAATCATACGATGAGATAGATCCAGAAAATGAACAGATCTTAAAAGAATTAGCTAAGCAAGTAGGTCGTTGTGGAAAGAATGGCCACATTGACGACGAGGAAATGCAAACGGTTAATCTTGGGACAACGGAAGACCCCCGGAGAAACAAAGATCGGCGGCTTCTTCAAGGGAAGACGAGAGAAACCTTGACGCGGCTCCTCGAGAGAATATGTCGACGTCTTCGCTTGGTCCTACAAGGATATGCAGGTTGAATCGATCGGTTGTAGAACACAAGATACCTGCTACCCAATGCCAAGCCAGTCAAACAGAAACTACGCAGAATCAAGCCGGAATGGTCAATGCAAGTGAAAGAGGAAATCATGAAGCTCTTGAATGTAGGGTTCATCAAAGTGATCGAGTATCCGGAATGGCTTGCAAACACGGTACAAGTAACCAAATCAAATGGGAAAATACGGGTCTGTGTCGATTTCAGAGACTTGAACAAGGCATCCCCTAAAGATGACTTCCCGCTACCAAACATAGACATATTGGTCGATGCCACAGCTGCATACGAAGTCCGCTCATTCGTTGACGGTTTCGCGGGGTATAACCAAATCCTCATGGCAGAGGAGGATCAACACAAAACAACATTCACCACACCTTGGGGAACGTTCTGCTACACGGTCATGCCGTTTGGTCTCAAGAACGCAGGGGCTACTTATCAAAGGGCAGTCACGACACTATTCCATGACATGATCCATAAAGAAATAGAGGTATACGTGGACGATATAATTATTCACTCAAAGGGGACAGATGGTCAACACTTCAGGGATCTCAGAAAATTCTCCAATTGACAGAGACAGCACAGGATGAGGCTCAACCCCGCCAAATGCTCATTCGGAGTGATCAAAGGAAAAGTCTTAGGGTACATGGTCACAGAGCGTGGCATAGAAGCAGACCCCGCCAAGATAAGGGCTATCATTAACATGCCTCCACCCAGAACACAGAAAGAAGTAAAGGGATTCATGGGCAGACTTCAATATATCAGTCGATTCATCAATCAACTGACTACAATGTGCGATCCCATCTTCAAGCTACTTAAGAAAAATGCACCTCAAGTGGACGAAGAATGTCAAGAAGCATTCGAGGAAGTTAAGCACTACTTAACTTCCCCACCCATCTGGTTCCACCACACAAGGAGAAGCCCTTGAAATTGTACCTCACGGTTACGAGACAATGCATTAGGGGCTATGCTCGCTCAAGAAACGACTGCCTCGCATACGAGAGAATGCCATCTATTTCGTCGGCCGCAGATTCCAAGGCGGCGAAATCAACTACTCTCCACTCGACAAATCCTGCGCTGCCCTTGTTTGGGTATCACAAAGGCTAAAGCACTATATGGAAGCCTTCCCTGTTCGTCTCATTGCAAAAATGGATCCACTGAAATATATCCTATACAAATCAAATTTTTCTTCGAGACTGGCCAAATGGTACTTCATGCTCGCGGGGTATGATATCACTTACGTCACTCAGAAATCCGTCAGGGGGAGTGTATTCGCAGATCAATTGGCCGAATTTCCTTGTGACGAAGTGAAGGGGGAAGACCCGCGATTCCCTGATGAGGACATCATGAGTATAGAAGAAGAAAATAAGTGGAAATTATTTTTCGATGGCACAGCCAACTCAGAGGGTTCGGCATCGGAATGTTGTTGGTTGACCCTAACGACATCTATACTCCACTCGCAATACGTCTTGACTTTGACGCCACCAACAACACCGCAGAATACGAAGCTTGCATAGCGGGGCTTGAGGCAGCCCTAGAGCGCAACGTGACTGAACTCGAGGTATTCGGGGATTCCCAATTAATCATCAATCAGACATTGAAGAAGTGGAGGGTCCAAGATCCAACCCTTCAAAGATACAGTGCCCACCTCCAAGAGTTGGCGCAACAATTTCAAGATGTCTCATTCCACTACCTCCCCAGAGACAAATATCGGTTTGCGGACGCATTAGCCACACTTGCTTCTTTGGTCGAAATCCCTAAAGGAAAAGTAGTCAAACCCTTCAAAATAACATGGCGTGCAACCCCTGCATACTGCGCCGTTATAGATCTCCATGACTGCAAAGACAAATGGTTATCCGAATGTGCCATTGTTGGGAACTCCGAAGAGAAACCGTGGTACTATGACATTTGGCATTTCATCCTAGATGGAACCATCCCACATGAGACAGGACCCAGACTCGAGATCGCCCTTAAGAGGTTGGCTGCTAATTACGTCGTCACTGCTGGCCGTCTATTCAAGAAACATTCACAAGGAAACCTTCTTTGTGCCACCGAGGAAGAGGCCCGAGAAATAATGAACCATGTTCATCAAGGCGTATGCGGAACCCACATGAGCGGAAACATGCTCGCCAAAAAGATCATCAGACAAGGGTACTTTTGGCTAACCATGGAAGCCGACTGTACCAGAATGGTCAAGAAGTGCCACAAGTGTCAGATACACGCCAACCTTCAGCATGCACCGCCTTCCTTGCTGTACCCTATGACTTCTCCTTGGTCGTTCTCTACATGGGGGATAGACGTGATTGGAAAGGTCACACCCGTAGGAGCTAACGGACATTGCTTCTTCCTAGTAGCCATCGACTATTTCACTAAATGGGTTGAAGCCGCCTCCTACAAGGTTCTGAATGCCAGAAAGGTCGCAGAATTCATCAAGCACAATATCATCTGCCGATACGGGGTTTCGCAAGAGATGATATCTGATAATGGGTCACACATCGAGAAGGAAACCAATTGTCTCCTAACCGAGTAAAAAATCACAAGGCATAAGTCATCTCCTTATAGGCCTCAAACAAACGGAGCAGTTGAAGCCGCAAACAAGACAATCGAAACCATCATCAGAAAAATGGCAGTCACTGGGAAAGACTGGCCCGACAAGTTACCCTTCGCACTTCAGTCCGAACAGCTACAGGAGAGACTCCCTATGCCCTCACATTCGGAATGGAAGCTGTCTTGCCAATAGAATTGGAAATACCATCACTACGGGTTCTCCTAGAAAACCAAGTGAACGAAGTCGACTAGCTAGAAAGCAGATACGAGGAGTTAGCCCTGCTAGACGAAAGAAGGCTAAAGGCAGCCGAGCACACCCAAGCTTACCAAAGAAGAATGGCAAGAGCTTTCAACAAAAAGGTCAAGACAAGGAACATCATAGTAGGTGATCTGGTTCTCCGTGAGCACCGTCCTGGACCTTTCAACCCGTTAGGCAAGTGGGGACCAAGATGGATAGGACTCTACATTGTGAAGAAGATATTCTCTGGGGAGCCCTTCGAGGTGGTGGACTTAGACGGAGATCAACTACCGAAGCCGGTCAACATGGACAAGCTCAAGAAGTACTTCGCGTGACTTGGCCTCCTAAAAAGAAATCGATCGCTAGGTTGAAAATCTCGAAAAGGACGGCCTAGGCAAAAATCAGAGCTCGCACAAGAAAAGAAGCCCGCTAGATTGAAAACCCGAAGGGGCGGTCTAGGCAAAAGAAAGGGTGTGCATTAAAAAAAAAAAAAAAGGGGCCTTATCTCGCGCGAGATTACCCTTCGGCAGGAAGCCGTATTTTGTCCTTTTTTCTCTCAAAAAATGAGCTACGTTAGACCTGAGCCTCTTATTTAATTGATGTAAAAGAGGAACGTAGACAGCCTCCGGGTTCGGTCTAATCAAATAAATAAATCTACTTTTGTCCTTTTATTAATCGAATGCATTTTTATTAATGACAAAAGGGAAATCCTAACCACAACGACTAATTCGCTAAGCTAACAACCTTGAAAAAAAATACTAATAAAATAAAAACTATTGATCTATCAAAGCAATCTCTTGGTACTCCTAAAGATCTAGCCTTTCATTGACTTGGTAGGCCGGCGGACATGGTCTCCACCGTCTTCGCGATACTTCCTACGCTTTGAGCCCCTCAAAGCAGAACATCCCTCGAGGCGATCAAAGACAGACTCCGAAAGCCTCTTGAAGACATTGGGACTATCTAAAGCTTGTGTCTTTCCAGGCATCCCTTTTCCTCGCCTCTCGTACCAATCCCCATCGAGAAAATCCTGAGTTGGATCGGTTCGCACATTAGCAGGATCGGACTGAGCCTCACTCCTTCGCAAAATACTGCTAGCTACAAAAGAATCCCCTAGCAGTGAAAGCCGCAGATCATCAATCTTCTCCGCACTAGGGTGACCAGTATGAAGGAACCAATCCAAATACTTATCAGATAAGAAGATGCTTGCATTAAAGGTCCGAAGGTTCGACCAGCGGTCCCGACTAGTTCCTTCACCCCATGCTTGAGCTAGCGCCTGCGCAAACTCTACACCAATGTAAGACACTTCACGAGAAGCTCCTTCGAAAAGATAAGTTTCCTGCTGCTGACCAAGCTGACGGAGCACCCGCTTGGGAAAATAAAAAGAGGAATCTCGCAAACCCGGAAGAACCACCCTGTCAAAACCCTTGGTATTGGCAACATACTTGTTCAACCTCCAATAAGGCGGACACCAAAGAATGTCAGCAGTTTCGGTCTTCGCAATCAACTCAGCCCATTCATCCGCTGAAAGATCCTTGATCAATAACTTGCGCGTATGATATGTGAAAGGGGAATATTCCAATGGGGGACCTACCGACTTGAGATGCTCCCTAAGCCAAATAGTCAGCAGAAGAGGACTCCCTTGAGTCATGGCACCGGTCCTATGCAGCTCATCAAGACCATGCAGGGTCTCACCCAAGATTAGTGGAATAATGTTCCTAGAACGTTTTCTAGCCTGCAGAACAATTTCCACCAGTTGGGAGTCAACCAAGCCATCCCTACATATAAACAGAACATCTCCGAAAAGAGAAAGGGCCAGAAAGTTTCGCTTGTAGACATGAAAAACGTCATCATCCGAATCACCGCTGAAGCGTTCTGGAAAAGAAGAGCAATCAACCCACTTGCGGTGAACTAACTCATAGCAAGTATCAAGGGGGATCCCTAATAATTCATTCAAAGCCTCCGAATGATTCCTGTTGTACTTAGGAACAGCAATCTCACCAGTCAAAGGCATATCCAAGATAATGGCAAATTCCTCCACGGTAGGCACCATATCATTCAAAGAAAAATTGAAAAGATGAATAGAGGGATCCCAAAAACGAGCAGCACCCTGCAAGAGATTCCAATCCGGTTGGAGGTTCTTCAAGGTAAAAAGGATTCTGAATCCAAATTCTGCAATAAACCTATTGCGAGATCGGTTGCGAAATGACCTCACAAAATCTCTTGATGCTTGCTTGAAAGATTCATTCACTTCAGACGACAGAGAAAAATCATCGACAATCATGGACGTTGGGGTAATCTCCTTGGAAGCCATGGATCGCAGGGTTGAAGAAAAAGTCAAGAGTTTCACCCTAACATAATATCTCTAGAGTTTGAAAGGCTAGAATGGGTTACCTGGCCGGACTATAGGGTGATTTTATAGGAAAACTGACAAAATCCTGTTCGAAAAAGGAAGAGATCTCTGCCTGGGTAGCGTGTCTCGTGCGAGACACCTTATCTCGTGCGAGATATTGCTACGGTAAAACAGCAACAATTCTGCTCCAACAGCCATCTAGCCCCGACTTGACGAAGAAAGTCTCAAAAAACCTGCGTGCACAATTCATAACATGCAGTAAAACACCAAGATCAAGCTCAAAATTGTGGTCTGACGGCCATTCCATTCCCAAAAACATGAAAAGTCGAGAAAGTTAATTAACTAACTAATTAGACCTAGGATTAGGGGTTAAGAAAACCATTGTTTTGTGCTACCTACTTGTTTCTAACAGGTACCAAAGAAAAAGAAAAAAAAATTGTCCGGGCCCACAAGGCCAATATGTATAAATCATCATAAATCAAATGGAGAGAAAGGGAGGGGATCGCGCCATCAAGTCGCTCGAGCCGCCGGCACCTCCGCCATCACCACCACGGGGGCTACCACCCCTCCTCGACCTCTTGGCTCTGCAAGTAGGGGTCACCGCCGAGGCCACTGTCGAGGCCGCCAAAGAAGCCTTATGGAACAGCCTCTCGGACAGGTCCGACACCAGGGCCATCAGTCCCGCCATCTTGGTCGCCCCACGGTTATAATCGGCCGCAGACATGGTGACCTGACAACCAAAGAAAAGAAATGCTCAGATGAAGTCGGACATATACACTTATATGGATGAATACGAGAGATAATACAAACAGAAACATACCGAGGAGACATCCGGCGGGAGGCGGTAACTCTCAGGAATATGATCCAGAGTCGGGATGTGGCCCACCATTGGCATGCTCCCCATCATGTATGTAGAGCTCAGAGGACCGAAGTCTGGCACGAAGGGCAGAGAACCAGTAGCCTGGGAAGAAGTGCTAGGGGCTGATGAACCTGAGGCAGAAGCAGAGGCGGAGCCACGAGCATGCGATCGCCTATCCCCCACCAGGAGGGGACCCATCAGCCGAGGCAGAAACTCCGCATAAGAGGCCCCGGGGATAACACAAGCCGTCGCCACATCACCCACCAGAAGACTAGCATAGTCATCATCTGGAATGGAGTGGGTGGGATACATCGCCCTCGGCGGATCCGCCGGCACCATATATGGTAGTCTACCCCGATCATGCTGTGGGAAGACCCGCTCACCAAGGTACATCGTATCTCCCTCCAAAGATGCCAGCATCCTCTGCATCCCAGTAGCATCCCAAGCACGATGCACCTCCGGCTCCAACAGGGTCCATGGATAAAGGCCCAGCCTCTCATACTCAAAAGCGTCCAGTATGGCCCGCGCCTCTGCGACTGTCAGGGTCCAATCCTAGTTCTCCTCCTCATCAACGCTCCGATTGGGGTGGCTCCACCTCCTGATATTCGGGAACAAAGGGGTCCGGCTCTCCAACTCAAACCTGTACAGCCCAAGGACAGTATAACCCCATATCTGCACAAGAAAACAGAACGGATTCAGTAGGGAATACAGACAAAGTATACAGACAAAGAACAGAAACAGAACCAAGATCATACCTCCCAGGCATAAGAATACCCTGACAGCGAATCCTTGGTGTTCCTGTACGCCTCGTCCATGGCGTGGTAGCAGAAGGCCAGCCCCGCTGAGCCCCAATCATATCCGCTCACCTCATCCAGATTCACCAACAAACCCAACAGAGAAAGATGAGCCGTAGAAGAATGGTTCGCAAAGATGGTCTCAGAAAGGATATACCAGAGGGCACCCCTCACCAATCGATCCGTGACTGCATTTGGCTTCTCAGCATAATCCTCAATCTGACGCCAGAGGGGTGTCAACTCAGCAGCAAACCCCTTAACCTTGTTAGGGGAGAAACCAATCAACTGCCTCCACACAGCTAGACCCGCAGGCTTATAACCCGAAGTCTTCGGCAGGGGATCACCAATGAACTCTAACCCCGTGATAGCAAGAAAATCAGTCGGAGTCATAGTCGCTTCCCTGAAGCGCAAATGAACGGTGTGGGTAGTATCCCACCACCTCTCTCGGATCGCCTGAAGAACTTGGGGAGTCCGCCTTATTCCCCGAAGATTATCAATAAAAGTCAATAGCCCCGTTTGGGCCACTCAATCCCGAACGCCATCAAGATCCTTGATCTTGTCCCATGCCGCTCTAGCCATTTTTGGGCTCCCTCGGCAATTCTTTGTCGGCCTATATGACTGCAAAACAGAGGAAAATCAAAAAGGGCAACATTAGAAATCATTCCATGTCAGAAAATCAATGGAATAGAAGAAAATTTTCATTGGGACATTTCATCGAACACTTGGCGTGCGTACAAGAAAATCTTGCCCAAGGATGCCATTCGTGATCCGAATCAACCTCTCCTACAATCCATGATGTGTAGGAGGTTCATACGCACACAATGCAACAACAATCATCCAAAAGAAACGCATAAAAATCAGAGCATGCAAGAAAGAACCTAGTTCTAAGCATAGACAAAAAGAAAAGCCATTGATGGAATTTGAATTCAAGGGAAAGGGAGTTCAAACTCAATGCAATACAAGAATCAAGAGTTGAGAAAGAAGCTCTTACCAAACCCTCCCGAACAGCGGTGGAGATATGCGCGTGCCTATCGAAGGTGAGATCATCGCAGGGATAATCCTTCCCTAGCAAATAGCTCCCCAAAATTGGATTCCTTTGTTCTTGAGCCATTGATTATGGAGGGAGGAGGGATTGAGAATTGATTAGGAGGGGAATCACCAAGCAAATTCACGAAAAAATTGCAAAGAAAGCGACCTTGGCTAGAGCTAGGGAAGGAATTTTGAAAAAGATGTTTTCAAATTAAACAAGAGCTGCTGATTTATATGCCCGACAGAAGAAGTCCCGCGCGGTATACCTTATCTCGCCGCGAGATATACCTTCTGGAATTTTACGAAATTGTCCTCGACAATAAGCATCCACGCAACGTCAAAATTCAAAATTTTGACACATTTACCCTTGGAAATGATAAACTAGCAAGGAAACGTGGAAAAATCGGCACCGCAAGTCACGGAGCGAGCCAAACGTGACATACGCACGATCGCCCGGTACGGCACCAGTCGCCCGAAAACCGAGTGGTCCTAAGATCAACTCAATCCACATGATTCAGAGCCCAGAAAGGTGAATCATCAAATTAAAAGCTCGGTCCAACGCCCAAACAGGTGGATCGTCAACATAAAAGCCCGGTCCAACGCCCAAACAGGTGGATCGTCAACATAAAAGCTCGGTCCAACGCCCAAACAGGTGGATCGTCAACAGAAAAAGCTCGGTCCAACGCCCAAACAGGTGGATCGTCAACAGAAAAAGCTCGGTCCAACGCCCAAACAGGTGGATCGTCAACAGAAAAAAGCTCGGTCCAACGCCCAGACAGGTGGATCTTCAAACCAAAAGCCCGATTCAACGCCCAAACAGGTGAATCGTCATCCTCAACAACAAAATCCGATTCGGAGCCCAGAAAGGCGAATCGTCACAAAACTGACAGGACTCAAAGAACCGAACAGGTGAGCCTTTGTTTTCTAACATATTTCCCGCAGGTTCGGAGCCCAGACAGGCGAATCTTCAAACAGACAGGCATATTCAGAATTGGGTCTTGATTTGATTCCTCAGTATGAATTTATCTTTCAAAACAAAATCTTCTCGATTTTCAAATAATTTTCAAAATACCTAAAGCAGCCTTTTCGTGTTTTGGAGTCGAACTACGTCATGGTCTGATTCTCCGATAGAGATACGTAGGAAGCCGTGCGGCCCGACCATCCCGATGTTCAGAATGATGTCTTTTCTATCGTCGACATGACTTCTTTCATAAGACTTGTCGATGAGGGGCTCTGTAGACATCCCATTCTGAACACATCGGGTCATATTTATACCACTCTAAGTCTCGCTTTGAGTCAAGAAGTAGAAATCCACCATTTTGTCATGTTTCGTTAAGTTTTGACTAACTATCGTTAGTTTGGGACTAAACTGCATACGAGATAACGAGGAAATGACAAGATTGTCCACAGGATCAATATCTCGCCGCGAGATGGCGTGTCTCGCGTGAGATATCCTCCCTCTGCAGCATGCAGAAGGTAGTTTTCTCGTCGATTTCAACCTCTTTTCGGGATAAGATTTTATCCATCCGGCCAACCAATAGAGTTTGGGGTCTAGAACCTTCTGAAAGGGTTTTACCTCTCCACCTCTACCTATCCAAACCCAATAAATACTTGGTGACTTCCAAGGATCGAAGGACGACGAATTTTCACAACACACACATATTTTGTTGGTTTCTTTATGTTCGATCGAAACCTAACGGTTTATTTAATTCCGCAAGAGCACGGGCTATTATAATATAGCAGGTGCAAGTACGGGTCGATCCCACAGAGACAGGGTTTACTAGGGAATACTTTTGTCTTTAGAAAGTAATAGAAAAGATTGGGGGGAGATAAAATTTGTTTTTAGAAAGATAGAGAGAACATAAACAGAAAGTACTTTAATTAAATTCTTATATAAAACGAAGCATTCTCGGGATTGGAAATCATACACATAATCTTATTCATCAAATCGTCATTGTCTTAGAGATAAAATGTTTTCATAAAAAGCAAGGATGGTATGTTAAGCCTACGCTACTTCGGGCTAAGACAGTAGCGTTTGTATTCTTCACTAATTATGTCCTAACTGTTTGAGATTTGCGTTTACGTTATTCCCGCCTTGTCACAAACGGGCGTTCCGGCTTATCTCTAGCTGACCATAATTAGTAAGAATCCATTAAGGACGAGAGTCAACATACTTTCCATTAAAGGAACATTCCTAGGCCATTGAACTACTCTCGTGATCAATGAAACCTAGTTTCTTTATATGGTTCCGTCAATCGAGATTCTCCGCTAGGTACTTCTCTCAATTGACTGAATCATACAAATTGGATATCTCCAAAATGTAAGGCGTTTAGAGAATAATACAAAGAAATTGATTAGATGAAGAGAGAAGATAAGACTTAACATTTTTAGATGATGAATAAGTATGCTTTTGAGTTTCCAACCCCAAGAATAAGGGGGATTACTCACAAGTCATTAAATAACATAAAAGCAGAAGTAAAAGATTGAGTAAGAAGGACTTATGATGAATAAACGCTGGAAATGATGCTTCACTTTTATTACTTTTCCTCCAAAGTAACTCCAAGAACAAAACAATGACTTTGATCTTCAAATTCCTTTGGAAAATTGTTATCACAAGTGTTTGTACTTTCTATCTATCTAATATCAGTGATTTCTCTCTAACAAATCGTATCTAAGACTGATCACTAGGGTCCTATTTATAAAAGGGAGGAGAATCTTCAATTGGGTGCCATCAAAAGGTGCCTTTACGTCTGCAGTCGCGTTTTGCACGGCCGCGTCAAGGAAGTTGCACGGCCGTGTGACCCTTGGCGCCAGATTTGAATTTGAGTCTTGACACTTCGCACGGCCGCTCCTGTCCAAGCTGCACGGCCGCTCCATATAATGACACGGCCACTCCCTCTTCAAGACACGGACACTCTATATTTTAGGGCCACAAATGGCCTGAAAAAGGCCAGGTGCACGGCCGCTCCATCTTGGCTGCACGGTCGCTCCATCTGAAATTTAGCTTTGTGTGCTTGATTTGGTTGGTGCTCTTCCATGTCTTTTGCCTTGAAGTGTCCAAGTATCCTTTTGATAAAATGAACCTAAAACCTGTCTTTAAATGCAAGAAATATACCAAAAGCGTAAAAATCTAGATAATATGAAGAAGGAACTAAAAGTACATGAAATGGAATGAGAAATGATGTTTTATGCAATAAAAAGTATATAAAACTAAGGATAAATGACTATATAATAGTCACTTATCAAACTCCCCCACACTTAAGCTTTTGCTTGTCCCCAAGCAAACTTAGAATGAAAATACGGAGAGGGAGAAAAAGCAAGATTGATCCCTCAGAAATAAAGTAGCAAACCCTTAAATGCCTTTTAGATAATGCCTTTATCATTCTAATCATATTTTGAACACCTTTAAAAATTTATCTAGGAAGAAGTATTTTAGGAATACTTTTAAAGAGATAAAATGCAAGACAATAACCTAATATAGCATATATAGAATTTTGACCAAGTAAATCATGCTAGAAGGAAAAATCTTAGATTTATTTCTTGGTAGAAAAAGCTGTTACTTTTTTAAAGTGATTTTTGAGAAAAGATGAATTTATTTCTTTAAAATGTACAAGAGAAGGTATAAACATTTATTCACAAATTAGAAGTTCCCGAAAAATTGAATTGCATTCTTGAATCACGAGGGTGGAAAATGGATGATGATAGTGGAAAAATCTCATCAAAGTCAAACAAATTTATCTTATTTTTGCACGTGTTATATTTTTGCAAAAGACCTAAGTTATTTTTGATCTTTTCAAGTAGGAGACATTGTGGTCGCGAACCCCATGTTCCTAATACTTAGATCAAGAATACTTTTGGATATTACTCCCGTTTGGCAAGGAAGCATCGTCGCAGCGAACGCCGTGCCCCGAGTTACTTAGGAAGTAATAGGTTTCTTTTTGCTTTTTAAGGATTGGTGACAAATGTCACTCTTTTTAGCAATAAGATAAAGGTGTTTTACTTTGATTTGATTTGAGAAATGGAAAGATGAAATTTTTGATGAAAGGGTGTGATTCAAGGGATGCAAACAAAAAGGTGCTTCTAAAAAGGGAATAAACGTTTAATAAAGATAAAAGATGTACAATCTTAAAGAAATATTTTCAACATTTGCATAAATGACCAAGCATAAAAAAGATTCCTTCTAATCAAATGCATTTTCCTTGATAAGACTCTATATTTTGCTAAACTAACTTATGAGGCTTTCAATTATTTCCTAAAAATATCCCTATATTTTTTTCCTTTTTATAGATTTCTAAGTTTATAGAAAATATGAGAGGAAAGATAAATAGGCATTTATACTAGGGCAAATGGCAAGCATAATGATAATGATTTTTGATCATCATAGGGATTTTTTTTATATATACTATTATACAAGCATAAAAAAAATGCAACTAAGTTAAAAAAGAAAAAAATTACACTAGAAAGCAAAAAATTTTAAAACTAGAAAGCGAAAAATAAAATAAAAGGATAGATATACCCCCCCCCCCCACACTTGAAATGAACATTGTCCTCAATGTTTCAAGGAACAATGCCAAATCCCGGGAGGGTAAAGAGAAAAACTTACTAAAATGGTGATGGTGGTGGAAAGTTGTCCCAATAGTTTGCCCCATAATTGTAAATGTCGTCAATCCTTCCTTGAGCATGTTGAATACGACCATCCATTTGGCCGAGTTGTTGAAGGATTTAAGCGTTTTGTTCAAGCAGTTGACCTTGTTGGGCAAACATTTGATCGAACCTTTGTTAAAAGTCGGGTGGCAATGGGGCTTGAATCTCTTCTTCTGCTTCTTCTTCTTCTTGACCTTCTCCTTCAATGGCATTTGGAAATATCCAAGTCTCGGATTCTCCTACTCGGGCGGAGGGAAGATTGTTGCTTGGGAGTACAATGTAGGGCATTTTTCCCGCTCCTACTAACCAATTATACTCATTATTCCCCCTCTCCGAAATGAGTTGCATAGTCCGAAGGGTTGGAATATCCAGTTTTGTTGACCCTCTCACCTCAACCCAATCATTTGGAACCTCAAAATTAAAGTGCTTGGCAAATAAAGTAACAATTCCTCCCATATGAATCTCCCCATTAAAGTTGGGAGAAACAATGTCACCAATCAACTCAAAGAAGAAATTGCAAAGATTCATCCTCCTACGCCTATTAGCAAATCCCCATAACAAAAACAACTCCTTCCTATTCCTTTGTTCCCTTATCCTCCCTAGCAAAGATGGTACAAGCGAAAATTCTATGTATAAGGCGGAAGGTTGGGTGAACGATAGAGGAGGCTTTGGCACTTCGGGATGTGTAGGATGGAAGGCCGGTTATTTGGTTCCAAAAGACATTCTTATTATATTCAACGGGCATGTTAGGAAAAGTTTCGGTGTCAAAGGATAATCCCAAAATTCTACTAACTTCAGCCCCGGTTAAGTGGAGTTCCCTTCCGCCAAGGCGAAAGTCAATATGAAACTGATTAAACTTTCTCCCCGTTAACCTACAAGTATCCTCCTTAACCTTACTCTTCACCGTGCTCAAAAATTCTAGGGTAAGAACTTCATAGGTCTTCTCATGCTTTTGGAGAATTCCCTCGGATCTTAACCCCATAAACAAAGTCAGAACATCATCATAGATTCCTAATGATCGTAGGGCAGGCCTATCAGGAAATTGGGTTGGCCTAATCCTTTTGGAACTTAAGGCAACGAAACGTGCCGTCTCCCTTGGGCTCCTAAAATCAATCCCCAAAGTATTGAGAGTTGGATTAAAGATAGAGGAGGAGGGTTGCTCCTTTCGAGACTTCTTTGTTACTCTCTCCGTAGCCTTCCCTTTCCCTTTGGTGGACATTATCTCAAGACCCAAAAAAATTGAAAGACAAGAGAAGTGAAAGAGTTTTTACCCGAATTAGTCACTGAATAAACCCGAAATCCTTAATGCCCAGCCACTGAAATGTCCAAAAGCTTCCTCCTTGCACCTTGATTCGGAGTAATCCCTTCGAATTTATGGAATGGGTGAAGGGTTTTGGTATTTTCGGAATTGGGGTTTTAGGAGGGTTTTGGACTGATTTTGGTGGGGGAGAAATGGTTGAGTGGTGGATTTGAGGATGATTGAGGGTTGGAATGTGGGTTAGAATGGTAGAGAGATGGGTATTTAAGGTGGGTGGGGCGGAGGTATAGAGAGAAGAGTGAAGGAGATGAAGTGAATGAGGGAGGAGGGAGAAGGGTGCGTCTTTTTAACTGAAACGACACAACTCCCCAGACGCTTTGCACGGCCGTGTCAATGGACTTGCACGGCCGCTCCCTTTCTTGAGTTAACCCGTTCGACTCGATATGAACCGCACGGCCGCTCCAAGTTATCGCACGGCCGTGCTAACCAGAATTTCACCATTTTTAAATCTTTTTTTCTTTTTCTCTTTTATACCTACAAAACAAGGTTAGCACAATAATAATAAAAACTAAAAATAAAAATATATAAAATAAAGCAAAAATAATCCATCGGTTACCATCCCGATGATGCTTGTTTTAGGTCCTTAGCTTGACCCCTTCCCGATAGTAGGAGATGCATGATATTTGGTTGGCCTTTTGTCATTGACAACTCGCCATTGCAATCCTTCCGGGGTAATGAGTATCTTTTGTGGTAGACATTTCTTCCATCCCGATTTCTTAGTTAGAACAAGCGACCTATAGTCTTTGCACTTTCGGAAATTCGAAGTGACCTCCTTCTTTGTTCTTTTTGGCTTTTTTACTGCATTGTTAGCTTTGGGACATGCAGAAATATCTATAACATCATTGCAAATCAAAGGTTCAACATTTATGGGATCATTTTCTGTTCCTTCCTTTGATTTCGGTTCCTCACCCATTAAATCTCTTCACTTGGAATCCAATTTTCTTCACTAGGGGTGTAGGTCTCTTCATTTGGGGTCCAATTTTCTTCACTAGGTGTGTAGGCCTCGAGATAGGGATCTTCGAGAACTGGCCTATGCATACTAAATTCGACCCTTTCTTTCCCTATATTTAGGGAAAATGTGCCATTTTTCACATCTATAATTGCCCCCGCAGTGGCAAGAAATGGCCTTCCTAGAATAAAGGGAATATAATGGTCTTCCGCCATATCCAAGATAACAAAGTCGACACGGATGATCAAGTTCCCTACTCGACAAGGCAAGTTTTCCATAATACCAACGGGGTATTGAACGGATCGGTCTGCCAATTGGAGGGTTATGGTTGTGGGTTTGAGTTCCCCTATACCAAGCTTCTCGCTAACCGATAATGGCATTATACTAACGCTAGCTCCTAAGTCAAGGACAGCGTTATCTATGTTTATTCTGCCAACACAACAAGGAATGGTGAATGTACCCGGATCCTTTAATTTCGGAGGATCTTTATTTTGCAAAACAGCGCTTACTTCCTCCGCTAGCATAACATTCTTATTTTCTTCTAGGCTTTCTTTTTCAAAAATTAATTTTTTCAAAGGTTTAACGGCTAAAGGTATATCTTCATCTTTTCTAAAATAAGGAATGTTAACATTAATGGCATCTAGGTTATCAAGGAATTCATCATAATCATTGTCTTCTTTTTTAGGGGATTCCGTCCCCAACCTAGTCTCAATCATCGGAGGGATTGGACTATGATTATTTCTAGGGCATTTATTTATCTTTTCTTGCTCATCCCTAGTTTTCACCACATTAACTTGCTCATTTGGCCTTTGAGGTTGATCGGGAATACTCCCTTGTGGCCTATTCATTGGGGTAGCCTGTTGAGCTTGTTGAGTTTCTAGCATCTTATTATGTGTTGCCAAGTTATCAAACCTAGCATTAAGCAGTTTAAAACATTCCCTAAATTCATTATTGATCTTTTCTTGGGAATTTTTATTTTTCACTACAAAATCCATTATAAGATCCAATTTAAATTTAGGGGGAAAGGTACTTGCATTGTTGTTGAAATTCTTAGGTGCAAATCCCGGGGGTTATGTAGATGGTTGCGGGTTAAGAACGTTGTTATTCTTATAGGAAAAATTGGGGTGATTCCTCCACTCGGGATTGTATGTATTAGAATACATCCCCCCTTTTTGCCCAAAAGAATTAACGAAGTTCACTTGATCGTTAGAAGTAACGTCAAGTAACTCGCAGTTATCAGTACTATGTGAGTTAGACCTACATAGTTCGCATAACACATTTACACTAGCAATGGGATTGACATTAAGATTTTCAAACTTTTTAAAAAGCATGTCAACTTTAGAGGAGAGAAGAGTAACTGCATCAACATTATATTTACTGGGCGTACCTTGTTGCTGCTCCCTCTCATTTGACCATTGGTAATGGTTCAATGCAATGTTCTCGATAAGGTCGTATGCCTCATCGACTCCTTTGTTCATCAATGCTCCTCCCGCAGCGGCATCAATGGTCTCTCTTGTTTTGAATATGAGACTGTTGTAGAAGGTGTGAACAATTAACCACTTTTCAAGCCCGTGGTGGGGGCACATTCTGAGAAGTTCCTTGAACCGCTCCCATGCATCATACAAAGTCTCACTATCTGTTTGACAGAAGTTAGTGATCTTTGTTCGTATCTGGGCAGTCTTGCTTGATGGGAAAAATCGACCAAGGAATACTTCTTGAATTTGGTCCCATGTTGTTAATGAATTCTGGGGGACCGAATTCAACCATTGTTTCGCCTTATCCTTAAGAGAGAAAGGAAAAGGCGCATCCGAATTGCTTCCATCAGTAACATTTTGAATACGTGTGGTATCACAGTATTCAAGGAATGTTTGGATGTGTAGATGGGGATCTTCGAAGGCGGTGCCGCTGTATTGGTTATTCATAACCATATGCAATAACTGCGGCTTTATCTCGAAGTGTGCCGCTCCGGCATTCGGCACAACAATAGGGGATCTAGTTCCCGGGGTACTTGGGTTAACAAAGTCCCGTAGGGTCCTAGCGGGTGTTTGCTGTTCTCCGTCCATATGCTTCTTCAAAGTTTCTCTAAATCTTCTTAATCTCTCGTGAAAGCTTCTTTCGGGTTTCGGATCAAAGTTGTCAACGTATGTCCGAGACCGTTTTATAAACTATAAGAAAAACACTTGAAGAAAAATTAAACGCAACAATTTATAGGAAGAGTAAGCAAAATAGTAAAAATAAAACAAAAACTAAAAATTATGTAGTAAAGACAAAAATAAAAGTAAACCGTTGTCCCCGTCAACGGCGCCAAAAACTTATTCGGTCGAAATCTAACGGTTTATTTAATTCCGCAAGCGCACGGGCAATTGTAATATAGCAGGTGCAAGTACGGGTCGATCCCACAGAGACAGGATTTACTAGGGAATACTTTTGTCTTTAGAAAGTAATAGAAAAGATTGGGGGGAGATAAAATTTATTTTTAGAAAGATAGAGAGAACATAAACAGAAAGTACTTTAATTAAATTCTTATATAAAACGAAGCATTCTCGGGATTGGAAATCATACACATAATCTTATTCATCAAATCGTCATTGTCTTAGAGATAAAAGGTTTTCATAAAAAGCAAGGATGGTATGTTAAGCCTACGCTACTTCGGGCTAAGACAGTAGCGTTTGTATTCTTCACTAATTATGTCCTAACTGTTTGAGATTTCCGTTTACGTTATTCCCGCCCTATCACAAACGGGCGTTCCGGCTTATCTCTAGCCGACCATAATTAGTAAGAATCCATTAAGGACGAGAGTCAACATATTTTCCATTAAAGGAACATCCCTAGGCCATTGAACTACTCTCGTGATCAATGAAACCTAGTTTCTTTATATGGTTCCGTCAATCGAGATTCTCCGCTAGGTACTTCTCTCAATTGACTGAATCATACAAATTGGATATCTCCAAAATGTAAGGCGTTTAGAGAATAATACAAAGAAATTGATTAGATGAAGAGAGAAGACAAGACTTAACATTTTTAGATGATGAATAAGTATGCTTTTGAGTTTCCAACCCCAAGAATAAGGGGGATTACTCACAAGCCATTAAATAACATAAAAGCAGAAGTAAAAGATTGAGTAAGAAGGACTTATGATGAATAAACGCTGGAAATGATGCTTCACTTTTATTACTTTTCCTCCAAAGTAACTCCAAGAACAAAACAATGACTTTGATCTTCAAATTCCTTTGGAAAATTGTTATCACAAGTGTTTGTACTTTCTATCTATCTAATATCAGTGATTTCTCTCTAACAATTCGTATCTAAGACTGATCACTAGGGTCCTATTTATAAAAGGGAGGAGACTCTTCAATTGGGTGCCATCAAAAGGTGCCTTTACGTCTGCAGTCGCGTTTTGCACGGCCGCGTCAAGGAAGTTGCACGGCGTGTGACCCTTGGGCGCGCGATTTGAATTTGAGTCTTGACACTTCGCACGGCCGCTCACCGTCCAGCCGCACGGCCGCTCCATATAATGACACGGCCACTCCCTCTTCAAGACACGGCCACTCTATATTTTAGGGCCACAAATGGCACGAAAAGGCCAGTGCACGGCCGCTCCATCTTGGCCGCACGACGCTCCATCTGAAATTTAGCTTTGTGTGCTTGATTTGGTTGGTGCTCTTCCATGTCTTTTGCCTTGAAGTGTTCAAGTATCCTTTTGATAAAATGAACCTAAAACCTGTCTTTAAATGCAAGAAATATACCAAAAGCGTAAAAATCTAGATAATATGAAGAAGGAACTAAAAAGTACATGAAATGGAATGAGAAATGATGTTTTATGCAATAAAAAGTATATAAAACTAAGGATAAATGACTATATAATAGTCACTTATCACTTTCCCTGAAAGGTTACTACAAAATCACCCTAAAACTCACCTCAAAGTTTGTTTGTCAACCTTGTTGATAAACAAACATCAAGACCCAAGTCAAGGATTGAGGCGAAGCTCTGTCCGTATCGAGAGTCGATTCTAAACATGAGTCGAAACTCTGCCCAAATCACCTCACGCAAGGTAAACCCCCCTAAATCCCTTTCTAATTGATTGTTAGAGTGGTATAAATCTATTGAATCTAGGATCGGCCTAGAGCCTCTCCAAATCATGGAGACGGTCTCGAAGCAATCGATCCTACATTCCGTTTAACCCCGTTAAATGGATCTTTTATTGTTTAAAATCTTTTTCTTCTTCCTTTTTTGAAAACCTCTCTTTTTTTTAGCAAGACCAATCTCCGGATTGGGTGGAATGGATGCTCCTTGACCTACCCATTCCATAACCTAAGCCCCGAACCCAAATCTCTTTCAAAATGGTTTTTCTATGTTTTTCAAACGAATAATATAGGTGGCGACTCAAAAAGATAAAATTCTTCTCACAACGCTACACCTAGAAACCACAAAGTTGGAGAGTATTTAATATTCATCAACTTGTGTAGGATAACAATCAAGTGTTATCCTCCTACCATGCAACCAAGTGGAACTTGGGCCAACCATACAACCAAGTGGGCTATTGAGCTAGTTTTGTTCTAGCTCAAAAATGGACCCACAACCCGCGAAGCGCGCGAAGGACGGAATGGGCTATTTAGGGCGCACTTTGCACTACGCATCGATCGCTGGGAGCTGTGGAGCTTTAAACTTTTGGCGAAATTCGGCTCTGTGGTGGTCCAGTGGTTCGGTTCATGGGTGCAGCTTAGGCCCAGTGGGTAGTGGCGATTGGGCCCAGTTCGGTTGGGTCTTGGCCCGTCCTGATAAGTCCACGGAGTGGTACATGGTATCTGGTTCGTGTCCGCCCGAATAGGTATGGGTCGGTTCGGAATGGGTGGAGCACCCATTCGCGTACGGGTTGGGGCGGTTCCATGAATCTGGTTCTTCGATCGAGTGCGATCTGACGACCAGGATTCATCCGGATGAAATTGTACCTATTCCCAGAAAGGCACCTATGACTCTTCAGTATCTATATATAGTCCCACTAGATTGCCAATTCATTCATTCCAATCATCCAACTATTATTAGCAAGTTAGAGAGAGAGAGAGAGAGCGCATCTTGAAGCATAAATTTTCTTCAAGTCCAGAAGTTTTAAATACTTAGATTTGTTCGTCGAAGTCGTTAATTTGGAGTGCTCCTATTAGCGACAGTTAAAGTCGTTGCATCTTACGAGAAGATTGTCAGTAACCGTTAGCACCAGTGCGAGACAATTACTCCTTACGGAGATTGTGTCCAACATAAGCCTCGACTTTCCTCCATTCCGATTTTATTTATTTTTTAGTTATTTTCTTAAAGAAAGCCTTTTCGAATTCCGTTACATTTTTCCTAAGAGATACCATCTCCACCAGCATTAACGCCGTCTGCCACTACCAATAATAAAAAAAAAAACATACTGCCACTAGCATCACCACCAATAGCCAGTAGGGTGTGTGTTTCTTGTTTTGGTTTTGGGGACATACAATTTTTTGGATATGGGTTATTTTAACATTCCTAATTTGCGTGTTTCTTGTTTGGGTTTTGTGAAATTTCGATAATTGGGTGATGGCATTCAAAAGATAATATCTTACATCAAATTTTATCAATAAATAAATGACATGAAAGTAAAAAAAGGGAAGTTTAAGAATGAAAGGTTTCAAATTTGTTTCTAACTATGCTTCTACGTGTTTGAAGTGGACCTCAATCCCCCACCTTCTCCCTCCCTCCACCCATCTATATATTCCCCACACCCTCTCTCCATCTCAACTCACTCTCACTCCAAATTCATATCTTTTTCCTATTGTACATACAATTTCGAATTAATCTTGAGAAAACATGTTACCATTTCATTCTAATTACTATTAAATTGTTGGTGCGTTTTTTGTTATTATATCAATTACACAAAAGAACACACTTTTGTATATCACTGATTCTGTCATGTTGATAAAAAACCTGCTCAAAACATTATCGATGTCTAACTAAATTTTCAAGAATTCATGGCTCATACGAATTCATTGATTTGTTTGATACCCGGTCTCAAATTCACATCTCTTGTCAAATCAAAAGTAAATTTGTAAAAATAGATATGTACTATTTCAGTCAAGTTGGTAATAAGAATTCATTTATACAAAATCCAGTAAAACAATTGGAAAAGATATTTAATCCAATTCAGACCTACCAATTATGTCATTTTCAAAGTCTTTTCACCATGGCAAAAATACGGCTTAATATGTTACCATAAATGCACAAGGAATATACCACGGCAAGAATACACTATAATATGTGTATATTATTGGAGTAGGTCTGCTGAGAAACATTCTCCGTCCCTTATGAAGAAACGGCACGGTTTTGTCGACATATATGCTTCTGATATCGCATTCAAAGCTTACGGATATCAGGAATATCAATATGGATATCCGTAAGCTTTGAAAAGCGATATCCGTAAACTAAAATATTTTTTCGGATATCCTTTCAAGCTGATATCCGTAACATTGAATATGGATATCCGAGAAGCTTTGGAAAGGATATCGAGAAAATATTTTGTTTCTAGATATCCTTTTCAAAGCTTCTGGATATCCATATGCAATGTTCTGGATATCCAGAAACTGAGGAAGTGATATCCAGTTGTTGTGGCTAAGTATGTCGCGCGACAAACCAAGCTCCGTTTCTCCGTACGCAACGGAGAAACGCATTTCTCCCCAAATTTTGTGATATTATTGGTAGATAAAGAGAGAAAACACTAAGAATAAGCATAAAAGGAAAATGAGAATTCGTGTCAAAATTTCAAGAAACTATGTCCCTCCTCCCATCCCCACCTTAGCTTACGATCGTAACAGTTTAACTTTTTTGGTTAACTTAGTTAATTTTTAATCATAATTTTATAAATATCAATATATCTCTATACAATTATAAAAAATATTATTGATATTACTTGTAATGGTGAAACAATAACAATTTTTTAAAATTGAATAGAAATATTTAGATATTCATAAAATTCTGGTCAAAAATTAACTCAATTGATAAAAAAAAGTCAAACTATTACCATCGTAGTGAGACGAAGGAAGTATGTTTTTCTTTTATATATATATATATATATATATATATATATATATATATATATATATATATATATATATATACTCTCTCCGTCCCGGTAGAAATCGCACAGTTACTGTTTGCACGGGGTGTAAGTACGCCAATCCAATTCGCGATCCTTTTTTAGGTGCATTTTAAATGATAAAATTGCACTAAGGGGCGTTTTGATAAATTCTCGGTCCGTTCCGAGACTTCCGGAAATATTTTATATGTTTCTCGCGAAGGAAGTGTATTTTAGTATTTTTCCCGGACAAAAGGACCTAAAAGGAATTAATCAGTTTGGACCTCTTGCGAATTAACCTGAAATGTTCCAGAATCTGGTTTTGGCGCCTGCACCGTTATCGGGCGTTCCTGGCCGTGCGACAACTTGAGGCATGGAAATTGGATACGTTGGGTCGTGCGACCAACTAATCCAATTTCCCAATTTACGTATAAATATCCAATTGCCTCATTTTGTCAAAGGGGAGCTCTCACAATCTTCACACAGTTAACACACACAGCCCTCCTCTCTTTCTCTCTCTATCCGCAAACCTCTCTCTCTCTCTATACGCAAAGGAACCCTGCGTCTTCTTCTTCTCCGAGCTAACCTATCCCAATTTCCCTTCAACCTTCCCAATCAACCGGTGACCTTTCCAGCTACCTCTCACCGGCCAAACCTTCACCTAACCCCTCCCTATAATCAACCGGTAAACCAATTCCAGGTTAACGTCCTCCTTCCCCGATCTACTCTCTCCCACGATCTCTCTCTGGACCGAATCTCATCCTCACCGGAAAGCTAAACCAAACCTCTTCCCCACCACCACCTACTCCGGCCAAACAACAATCGAAACCTTCTCTGTCCAAAACCTCACCGGCAGCAATCCTACTCCCTTGCCGTTACCTGTGTTCTACCCCTAGACCGATTGAAATCTCTTCCCCTGTCCAAGCCAATTCCGCTCCAACACACGCACGTATAGGAAGCTGCGAAGTGATTTCCGATCTGAGCTCGTTTTGTTCCGTGAAGCTGATTGAAGAATTCGATACCTAACTTGGTATCGAATTTGTGGACTACGAGGGTAACGATTTCCTCACTTTCATCTCTTATTTACATTTTATTTGCCTCATTGCAATCTATTTCTCGGACTTGATAATTGGACTCCGCTATCCTCAATTATCAAGTCCCAACTGCCGATCTCTCTGTTTAATTAGCTTTGCTTGGTGTTATTGATATTCATAATGTGATTTGTAGTATTTGTTGTTCATTGGCCAAGGGAGTGTGGATCCCCCTATATCCACGTTCCCTTGGTCAATCCATTGTATATTCGTTGGTTTCTGAGTTGTATTGTTATTGTGTTGGGATTTGGATTGATTTCTGTTAGATCAGTGCTCACATTGTAAGGTACCTGCAGACGGTCAACTCGTGTCACGCGACACAATTGGACAGTTAGAATCCTGTGTCACGCGACACAAGTGGCTCTCTGTAGAGACCACATGTCAGTTGTAAGTATTATTCCTCTTAGTTGTAAATGGGATGTGGCCTCCCATGGCAAACGGCTTACGAATTGTACTCCCCTTTGATGAGTAATAAAACAAAGCACATTTATGCATTTTAATACATATCTTGTTACACACATTTTGCACACACATTTGGATGAATTGAATGTTGAACATAGAAAGACTCGTCTACGGACGAGGAGTGTTGGGTGAACTCTCGATTCTTCCCAACACGTAACTTGACCCCCGAACCCATTTTCTCTGTCTAAAAAGGTTTTCAATGTTTCCTCTAAAAACGGCGTGGCGACTCCTTATTTTTAATTTTCGCGCGAGCGCACATTCAGTGGCGACTCCGCTGGGGACTTGAAACTTGTTTTTCAAAAAGTGGGTCAGACTTTCGTGATTGTTCAACATTTATTCCATTCACTTGTGTGTGCTTTGTGTATGACATTATACGTGTTTAAATGCATTTTACGTGCTTTGCTTTATTCCTTTCCCCCCTTATACCCCATCTTTGTTGTTTGTTTTGTTGGTGCTGGGGCTGAGATATTAAATCGTGTTTGGAGGCTGGGGCTGATTTGATTATTGTTCAGATTCTGGCATTGTGACTCCTTCTGTCACGCGACAGATAGTGCCCTCCATATCCTGTGTCACGCGACAGAAGGTGGCCACTTGCAGACTTGATTTCCGATACAAGGTTGTGATTGTAGGGCAGCCCCATGATCGATTATTGATCTTTGATTATTGTACTCTGTGGGAGTGTGCGTGTGTTGTTTTTCCTTTATCACCCCTTTTCAAATAAAAAAAATAATAAAAAAAAAAAATCATTTTTCAAAATAAAGGAACATAGCCATCCCGCACACTACTTCACGTAGATCTAGAACCATCGGGTGCGATTGACGGCATCGCGGACGGCCATGAAATTCGCCTACGCTTGAGCGCCTGAAATCAAACCTAACCCCCTAGTGCATTATAAGTGGCGCCACACATTTAAACCTCACCCAAAACGGTTAGTTTTTGACATGACATTTTCAAATACACTAAAATGAGTGGTTTCAAAATTCTCAATAGTCTTTCGTACCTTCCCCAAACCCTAGCACGTGTGGGCATGTTGCCATCGCAACATGATTTCACGAAAGGACATGTCAGTTCTACTCGCATGTTCTAACGAGAGATCATGTCGCTTTGTCAACGTGCACCGACGAGAGGTCATGCCGGATTTTTTCCTTGAAATTCTTCAGGAATATCCGTTATGCTGCCCAAATTTCTCCAGAAATTGGGGCTGCTCGTCCGTCCCATAAATGCTTTGGTTTTATTTAGGTACTATTGCCTATTATTATTTTTGAACCAATACATTTAGTGTATTTTTGGATGATGTGTCCTAGGTTCCCCCGAGGTCTAGATTGCGTGAAATAAAGGATTAGCCTTTCCCAACCGTTCATAGGACTTAAAAGTCATCGATTTCTACTTGAACAATAATAAGTGTTGCACGAGTCCGTCTCCTTTCCCGTTCTTCCCTCTCCCGTACCATCTCAAAGTTCTCTACCCTCCGTCTATACACACTCTCACCTCTTCACCTTTGCAAGACTACGGCAAGTTGGGTGTGCGCTCTCGTTCTCAGCGCTCATTGGTCTACATTCCCGAGGCAAAAGCAGCAAGTGCCCGAGTGATCGTCCATACGATTTGGAATTCAAAATGCTCGGTGCAGAGAGGATTATGGCCCACAAATCTGGAAGCTCATATCCCAGGGGTCAGCAGAGTGCAAATGGTGCGTCCATCAAAGAGTTGCGAGCTACACTTGAAGATATTCTTCCTCGCAAGCGGGAGGTCCGGTTGCTTGCTCAGATTACTAAAGCTAAGGAGGACGACTTGTGAAGGACAGAAAGATTGAGAAGGGTCCTCACCGCACCGATGGCAACGATACCCTTCCTCCCATCCGATGTTGATGCAGTCGATCAGTCCTCGTAGGGTCTAGAATGTCCACTGTCGGACATGAGTCTGTCGAGTCCAAGTCGGACCATTTTTTGCTTTGCAGTGATAAAATCTTTGTTTCTCTTCTTGCTAGACTCGAGACATTACTAGAACACCTGCGTTACACTCAATTGAAATGGTCTTATTCCAAATGATCACTTGTGCTGCTCACCGACCAACGCTTTGAAATGGCTAATATTTAAATCGATCAGAGTGAGAAAACAGACTGATATCCTTCTCAAAGTGGGGCTTGCCAACTCCTATCTTGCAGCCCATATGCTCACATACCTTCCATTGTCCTCGCTATCTCGTTGCTCGATGAATTTGCATGGATCTTCCGCGAAGTAAGCTTAAGCAAAGCAATGAAAACTCGACCTCGTTCGGATTATCCGGTAGGGACTGCGGTTGAAACCTTTCACCCATAGGAAAACCATTACCTTACCCTCACTAAATAATACCCCTTCATTCCAAGATCGGCGTATTTGAAACCCGTTTAACCATCTCAAGAAGAAGAGGGACTATCCTTGAGGCTCCCGTGATTCAAAGAAAGATCGACCGTCTCCAAGCGCAAGAACGGCAGAATGCAGTGATCCATCCTGGGGACTAGTTGAAATTCTCCTCTCAAAAGAAAAAAAAGAGAGCGACAAACATACAAAACAAAAAGAAGATACAAAAAAAAAAGAGAGATGAAGAAAAGAAAGAGAGCCTAGCCCCCAGCGATCCTCTCGGAAGCAAAAGTCAAAAGATCCGGTCATTACTCAAGTGGAGTCTCAGAGTGAATAAAGACACAGCATGGATGTCCCTCACCAGTACCTCTAACCAATCCCAAGCCGTCCTCTCGATTTTAGAAGACATTCCCAGTACCATTACCCTTACCTTTGCCTTTAGCCAAAGCCAAGATTGACCTCTCATTCTTAGAGGCATTGAAGATGAAATCACAGATTTTCCTTCCCTTAGAAACCTCAAACACATACCCAAAAGCCGACCTCTCATCTTTAGAGGTTCAGTCAGCAAAAAGACTAGCCGACCTCTCATTTTAAGAGGCCATGATATCCTAAATTACCCAAAGACCGATCGAAATCCCGAAGCCCAGTCGCAGTTCCTACCGGATAGCAGTTTCATTCCAGTATCGTCAAGATCTTAAAACAGATTGTTGCTTAAAGAGGAGCCAAGTCCATCCCGGCTCAAAGGACCATCAAGCGAAGATTGTGCAAATTCCATCTGTCCATTCGACGTTGCATGTGAGCATATTTCATTTCTCCTCTGCAAACACCTGCCGTGAATCTCCCACTGGGGCTTCACATCTGTGTCTCCCATCGACACTCCAAGAGGACATATTCTTTCGATTCTCAAAATCCTCGAAAGTCCTCATATCCTTGAATTTCAACGTTCATTCTCTTAATTCGGGATAAGCCGAACTACGGCGACCTGAGCTCCTCCTATGGAGGGGAACGTAGGCAACCATAATTGGTCCGGTCGAAATCACAGACGCATCTCGAAAAATCCGTGGCTTCTCCCAAGACCATTATGCCCATACACTGTTCATCTTTCCGAGTTTGATTCTCTATATCAGTGGGCTTTCTCCTCAGGATTGATAAAATTATTTGCTCATATCAGCGTTGGCGGTTTGACTAACCCGAACATCAATAAAGGGTTTTAAGCAGCTTTGTGATCATCACGAATAAGACAAGTTTTCAAGTGTCTCGATAAGTCTTCTCTTTCTACATAGTAGGAAGATAGAGCTAAACACCGTTTCGGTCAGCAGGGGCTTCCATACACCTTTCCCCACCTTGTGATGCTTATACTCTCTCAAAAGAGTCAAACCTAAAGCGAGAGTGTCACACAGATTAGGGATCTAATCCCACTTTCGAAAGATACGCCCCTGCACACATACACCTCCGAGTCTTGTCCAGCGACTGATTGACTGCGATTTGAAATGATGGGTTGCCTCCTCGGCCACAAGATGACTCTGCCTGCGATGAAGCTGCATATCCTCAAGCTGGGGCTTTGGTTAAGATATCCCTCCGACTCTCCTTACCAGATTTCCCCTCGGGTTTGCTTTGCACTGTCAACTGGGGCTTCGCCAAGCCAGGATCGCTCTCGCCCCCTCTCGCCGCTGGCTGCCGTCTCGGATGCGCGATATACTTTGTCCTCACTAGCAATGGACTCAAGCTGCACTGCGTACTCTGGAGCGTCCCCGACTTGCCTAAGCTGCACCATCACTTATACGTTTCCCCTATAACGGGAGAGGATCCACCCCATTACAAACACTTTCGTTCCTATACGCAATCCCTCATAGCATAATGGCTATATACACATCTGCTCACCAAGCCGTGCAAAAGAAAAAAAAACCTCACTTCCCTATTCTCCCCAGCTGAGATGGACTTGTGCAACAAAAGATTAATAATGCATAAGCAAGAGGTTAAATAAAATGCAAACTGCCTAGAGTGTTGTGTCTCCCCCCGCAGAGTACAGTAATCAGGTGATCGTGATTTGATCGTGAGGACTGCCCCTCGAATCACAATCTTGGACAGGGATTCCAAGCCCCGCAGGTGGCAGACCCCGCCTCTATTGTCTTTATAAGGCCCAGAACTACGATCTGGCTTGATTCCCTTTATAAGGGATACGTAGGAATCCTTTCTCCAAAGGTCCAGCCATCTGATCTCACCAGCATCATCGAAAAGAGCCCTAGCTGCCTCAGCCCCCAAGCAGTGCTTGTCAAAGAAAAAAAAGAAGAGCCCTACCGCCCTGTATACGTATAACAAGTGCTCACCAGCCTCTGCGACTTCAAAAGCCTATTTTGCATGATAAACTGAGACAAAGAGTCTCGCATCTGTCAATCTCCCCAAACAACGTCAACAAGCGGTAACTCAGCCCCAAACAATGATTGTTAAGAAAAGAGCCCTACCGCCACTGTAATCCAGTGCAATAATGCTCACGCCCCGACGACCTCAAACATGTGTTGCAAAGACCTTCTCGTGAATGGCCACCCAACAAGCATCTAAGAAGGAGAGAGGCTGACTCCTGTAGGCCTCCTAGCCACAGGTAGCCTCTCCCAACAGCAGTAACCAATGATAGCTCCGAAACCCGAGCGCCTACCTACCAATAAGCAAAGCTATAGCCTAAGCACCCCCTAAGGCGACATCCTTCCTCGCAGTACAACATATTAACCGAGCATCACCGAAAACCTCAAGATCGATCCTCAAAACAAAGACTGAGACAAAGAGATTCAGATCTATGTTAGTCTCCAAAGCGAGGCACCCCAAAAGAGGAAGAGAAGAATAGCCTCCCAAGCGGAACGAAAAGAGAAAGAATAGCCTCCTCAAGAGCAAGAGCACCCCAAAAGAAGAAAGAGAAAGATAGCCTCCCAAAGCGAGCACACCTGCATAACGAAGAAGAGAAAGAATAGCCTATCCCAAAAGCAAGAAAGCACACGAAGGAAATCTCCCAACAGGCAACGTGTTGTGATAGCCTCTCCAGCGGCTTCGGCAAGACCGACGACCCACAATCCCAAAGAAAGAATGTCCGGCCAATTGCGTAGACGAGAATCGGCTTTTTAGGCCGAGATGGGATGATCCCGTTTAGGTCAAGACAGCCTCAGGCGCGGAAGAAACCTTCAAAGTCCCGTAAATCGTGAGATGCCTTCAAGCAAACTCGTTTAGGTCGAGAGACCTGAAGATAATCCCTTCAGCAGACAATCATCTCTGCGAGCCGTTCAGCATGCCTTCAAATAATCTCGGCAGGGAAGAGAAAAAAGTAGCGTGAGACCACAGCGGCTACGTCATCAGACCTTAACAAAGCAAGAAAAGTGTGGGCAGCCTTCAAATGAGTCCCGTTTGGCATCCTGAGCGGAAACGGAAAACGAAAAGTAGCATGAGTCCGGCGGTCTACACCAAATAATCCCAACAGAAGCCTTCAAAAGAAGTAGCGTGAGACCCTTTGGCATCCGGTACGTTTATCCCCGGCAAAACGAAAAGAATGAAGCGTGAGACCGGCACAGCGACTATACTTATCAACGACGAAGAAGAAACAGGAAAATGCGTGAGACCCGCAGCGGCCTTACGTTTATCCCAACCGGGTCAAGAGAAAGAACTTGGCAGTGAGACCGGCGGCTATGCTCATCAGGTGAAGAGAAGAAGAAGTGAGTATGAGACCCCTCAGGCTAATCCCCGTTAGGTCGACGAGTGTGGTATGAGACCCTCCACGGCGTCCCGAAGATGCGGCCCAGTGTGAGACCCTTCAGGCGACTACATCGGAAAAGAAGTGGTGGCGAGACCCTGGGTCACGCGAAGAGAAGCTGTGATGCAGTGTGTGAGACCCTCAGACAACTCGTCAGAGCAGATGCCTGCAATTAGAAGTGAGCATGAGACCCACGGCATCCAAAGGGCTGAAAGACTCGTTGCGGCAGATGAGACCCTCAGGCTGGGCCAAATACAACTCGTCAACGACCGAGCAAGCATGAGACCACTCCGCGGCTACTTACGCAATTGCTAGGTCAAATACCGGTTACAAATGAGACCCTCCCGGCGACCTACAACCTGGCATGAAAGGAAGCTACTAGCCAACCGCGGTAGCACCGACCCGAAAAGTCACAGTAAGCACAAAGAGGTATGAAGACACATTTCTACCCCTTTCTTGCTTGTAGTTAGTCTTGGCATTTCCCGAACTACGATTTGGCTTGATTCCCTTCTTAAAGGGAGACGTAGGAATCCTTTCTCAGAAAGGTCCAGCCATCAGACTCCCCGATTCACCCTTCTAGCCCGTTACCTTATCCCTCTATGCTCATTGGGATTGGGTCTTATTTTATCGACAATCCCACTTTTTTTCAAAAGTGACGTTGCCGAGGGGCTCTGTAAGTACGCCAATCCAATTCGCGATCCTTTTTTAGGTGCATTTTAAATGATAAAATTGCACTAAGGGGCGTTTTGATAAATTCCCGGTCCGTTCCGAGACTTCCGGAAATATTTTATATGTTTCTCGCGAAGGAAGTGTATTTTAGTATTTTTTCCGGACAAAAGGACCTAAAAGGAATTAATCAGTTTGGACCTCTTGAGAATTAGCCCGGAATGTTCCAGAATCTGGTTTTGGCGCCAGAATCGGTTATTGGCGTTCCCATTCGTGCGACAACTTGAGGCATGGAAATTGGATACGTTGGGTCGTGCGACCAACTAATCCAATTTCCCAATTTACGTATAAATATCCAATTGCCTCATTTTGTCAAGGGAGCTCTCACAATCTTCACATGGTTATTAACACACTGACCCTCCTCTCTTTCTCTCTCTATCCGCAAACCTCTCTCTCTCTCTATACGCAAAGGAACCCTGCGTCTTCTTCTTCTCCGAGCTAACCTATCCCAATTTCCCTTCAAACTTCCCAATCAACCGGTGACCTTTCCAGCTACCTCTCACCGGCCAAACCTTCACCTAACCCCTCCCTATAATCAACCGGCAAACCAATTCCAGTTAACGTCCTCCTTCACGATCTACTCTCTCCCACGATCTCTCGGACCGAATCTCTTCCTCACCGGAAAGCTAAATCAAACCTCTTCTCACCGCGCTACTCAGGCCAAACAACAACGAAACCTTCTCTGTCCAAAACCTCACCAGGCGGCAATCCAACTCCCCTTGCCGTTACGTGTTCTACCCCTAGCCAGATTGAAACCTCTTCCCACATGGCCCAGCCAATTCCAAAGCTCCAACACATGCACGTACAGGAAGCTGCGAAGTGATTTCCGATCTGAGCTCGTTTTGTTCCGTGAAGCTGATTGAAGAATTCGATACCTAACTTGGTATCGAATTTGTGGACTACGAGGGTAACGATTTCCTCACTTTCATCTCTTATTTACATTTTATTTGCCTCATTGCAATCTATTTCTCGGACTTGATAATTGGACTCCGCTGTCCTCAATTATCAAGTCCCAACTGCCGATCTCTCTGTTTAATTAGCTTTGCTTGGTGTTATTGATATTCATAATGTGATTTGTGGTATTTGTTGTTCATTGGCCAAGGGAGTGTGGATCTCCCTATATCCACGTCCCCTTGGTCAATCCATTGTATATTCATTGGTTTCTGAGTTGTATTGTTATTGTGTTGGGATTTGGATTGATTTCTGTTAGATCAGTGCTCACATTGTAAGGTACCTGCAGACGGTCAACTCGTGTCACGCGACACAATTGGACAGTTAGAGTCCTGTGTCACGCGACACAAGTGGCTCTCTACAGAGACCACATTTCAGTTGTAAGTATTGTTCCTCTTAGTTGTAAATGGGATGTGGCCTCCCATGGCAAACGGCTTACGAATTGTACTCCCCTTTGATGAGTAATAAAACAAAGCACATTTATGCATTTTAATACATATCTTGTAACACACATTTTGCACACACATTTGGATGAATTGAATGTTGAACATAGAAAGACTCGTCTACGGACGAGGCGTGTTTGGTGAACTCTCGGTTCTTCCCAACACGTAACTTGACCCCCGAACCCATTTTCTCTGTCTAAAAAGGTTTTCAATGTTTCCTCTAAAAACGGCGTGGCGACTCCTTATTTTTAATTTTCGGTCGAGCGCACATTCACGGGGATTAAGAAAAAAAATAATGATATAAATGTTGTGAGTGTAAAAGTAAAAATAGGAGAGAGAATGAGTGGAGGGAATAGTAAATTATAATGGTGTTGTGAATATTAAAATAATATAGGAGAGAAAATGAGTGGAGGGAATAGTAAAGATTCTTTGCCATTTTAGAAAGTGTGCAATTTGTAATGAGACGCCCAATGAAAAAAGTGTGCAGTTTGTAGCGGGACGGTGGGAGTATATATTTTCAACTGTTTAATCATTATTAAAGAAATAAATGTCTTTTGACCTCATGTCTCTCATATGTCTCTCATCTTGTAGCCAATCATTTGTGAAACTAGTGGGTAGTTCGTGCTTTGCACGAAAAATTAATTTGTCATTTTTTATTTTACTTATTTTATTTGATAAAGTAGCATACATTTTTTTTGTGCTATAAATCTATTTTATATCAATCAAAATATTTACATTTATAAATTCAGGAAATTTTTTTTCTTTTAGCCTTTGTTGTATATAGTTTGTACTTATTATTATGACAATTGAAATTTGAATGATAACAATGAATTATTAATTTAATTAGTTAACTTCTACTTTTATAGATGATTAAATTAATAATATTAAATATATTTGATAATTAATGATTTTATACTACATACACACATTATGATTAGTAAATATAATTAGAAAGCTATATGGGAATAGTGATCTGGTACAGTAAGTTTAACACTTAATATTTATCAAATATAGTAACTATTAAATTAAATATTAATAGTTACACTATGTATAGCAACTAATATTGAAGCATTATCTAAGATATTCTAATATAATAAAAAAATTAATGTTTTTAATTAATGTTATACTCCCTTCTCCCAAAATATTTGTTCAATTTGACTTTTTTGTTGAACTTTGACCACAAATTTATGAGAAATTAATCATGTTCATGAAATTCTAAAAGTTGTTGTTGATAATATTATTAATGGTGAATCAATAGGACTTTTTAAAATTTCATGAACATAATTAAATTGTCATATATTTTTGATCAAAGTTCAACTAAAAAGTCAAATGGGACAAACATTTTGGGAAGGAGGGAGTATCTAACTAATAATATTGGCTTATATTAAACTAAATGAAAAAAAATACCCTATATAATAATTATTATGATTAACTAATAATATTAAGAGTAACTCTTGTGAAAAACTAGTTTTTTTCAAAATGTTATAAAAAACTAGTTTTCAGAACAGTTCATCACTCTTATTAGTTAGACTTAATTCTTTAAAACTAGTTTTTTCTTATGTTACGAAAAAACTAATTTTTTGCAAGATTTTTGCTAATATTAATAATAATAATAATAGTTAACATATATTAACTATTGAGTCTTTTCCACATCCACTTTTCTCTATTAGTTATATATTTTCTTCTATAATGTAAATCCATTATTACATAAAGAGTAGATGAAAGTGTATATAATTTAAGTTACTAATCATTAACTATCATTAGTAGAATTTATTATGAATAACGTTTTACATATGTAAACATTTAGGTTAATTGTATTTAGTTAGTGTCTCTTTAGATTACATCTTAATATGTGTTACTTATAACTTATAATATGTCTTTATTACATATTATCTCTTTACATAGCTATAAGTTAACTACTAAAGTTATGAAGCATACGAATGAAAAGACATATGACATGAAAGCTTGAGAAATTAGATAAAGCCATTCGGGTCTTATGTGTCATCACCAGATTTAGTCTACTTTAAAATAGTGTAGTATAAATTTAGTTTTCACCAATAATTACTTGGTGACTTTTTATATTCCTCATCAATCATCTTTATTTAATTTTTTTTTGTAACTCTTTTTACTAATACATTTGATTATCTCCATTTATCACTAAATTTGTATTTAGTTTTCATCAATTATTATTTGATAAGATTATTTGACATATTTGTTAAGTTCACCGTGATAATTATAGTAATTGTTATATTTAACTAATAATATTAGCTTATATCAAACTAAATGATAATAGTTACTCTATATAATTACTATTATGATTAATATTATTAATAATAATAGTTGACATATATAGTCACTATTATAATTAACTAATAATAGTAATAGTAATAGTTAATTTATATAGTAACTATTATAATTAACTAATAATAGTAATAGTATAGTAATTATTATGATTAAATAATATTATTAATAGTAATGTTAACCTATATAGTAACTATTATGATTAAAATGTTAACCTATATAGTAACTATTATAATTAACTAATACTATTAATAGTAATTGTTAACATATATTAACTATTATGATTAACTAATACTATTAATAGTAATAGTTAACATATATAGTAACTATTATAGTTAACTAATACAATTAATAGTATTAGTTAACTTATATCATAATTATTATAGTTAACTAATACTATTAATAGTAATAGTTAACATATATAGTAACTATTATATTTAAATAATATAATTAATAGTAATAGTTAACTTATATAGTAACTATTATAGTTAATTTTAAAAAAAAACATGTGTCCTTGGACACGGGCTTTTACTAGTATATATATAGACTAGGGGAACATCCCGTGCTCCGTATAGGAGTTGGTTTAACTATTGAAAAAAGTTGCACTAATATAGTTCATGTGTATAAATTTTTTGGTGATATAACTTTTTATATTGATCATTTAAAAGACCAAATTTTATTATTACTACGCTTGTGACCTAGAATAAAAGTTACCAATCTACTTGAGACGTTATAATTTTTTATTTAAATAAAATTCAAAAGAATTCTTTATTTAAAAAAAAACTAGAGCTCAATAATAATGAATGGCCACTTTAATGGAGGTACAATATTCACTTAAAAAAATTCTTTCGCTTAACAAAAAAACATAATGAAATTGAACAAAGAATAAAGCAGCATATCAAGTACATATGTATATTTATTGCGTTTTACATGAATAATGAAGCAAGAAAATGTGCTAATATAGAAAGTGGATGAGGGTAAAAGCTATAAATTGATATATTTTAATGCTTAGAATTTGAAAGTTTTTTAACATAAGAACTATAAAAAGTCAAGATTTTGAAAAATTAAGTGATTCAATAGGAAGAGAAATAGACAATCCAGAATACGAAAAAACATTGGAATTGAAAAGATTCGCTAAGGTGTTATGGCTTATTAAGTTTTTTAATTGGCCACCATAGTAGATTTATTAAACAAATGTATTTTTAATTAAACTTGAATTTTAATATATTTTTGAGTTTTGAGTTCCCACCGGCTATATTACTCGACATAAATTAATATATAACATTATACCTATCAATTGAAAGCATAATTTCCAAGAGAAAAAGACTTTAATTGGAAGATGCATACGTTCCCACTGAATTTCATGCATACACAAGATTCATCTTCATACTTGATGAAATCAAACTCTTTGATCGATTAATCAAAATGAAGATTTCAATTCCTCGAAGCTTGCTTCTATCCATCTCATGGATCTTTGCAACATGCATACTTATTAGATTTTCTTGGATCGACAAAACTCTCGGGTTGTGTACTATACACATCCTTAAGAAAGTCGTTTGACATCCATTTGTCATATCACATAGTCATAATATGCGATCATGGCAATTTGAAATTCTAATAGACTTCGACATTGTAACTGGCGAAAAGGTTTCAGCATAGTTAACACTATGAATTCGCCTAAATCCCTTTGCTACAATCCTTAGTCATGAAAGTATACACCTTCCCATCCATGTCGGTCTTGAAGACTTACTTGCATCCCTTTAGTTTTTACACCTTCAGGTAGCCCAATCAAGTTCCAAACTTGATCATCAAACATGGATTGCAATTCGGACTCCATGGTTCCTAACCATTTATCCAAATTAGGAGAGGACATCGCTTCTTGATAGCAAGTAGGATCGTCATTCTCAATGACTTCCATTTCATCACTTTCCGCAACGAGAAATCACTATTTCTTGAGTTCGGATCGTGACCTATCCAATCTACGATGGACTTGTGCATCTTGAACCGGTTCCACAACTTCTTGTGAACTTGGTTCCGTCTCTACTCTTGGTTCCATATTATTTTTATGTTCTTGAATTTCTTCAAGGATTAATTTTACTCCCACTAGATTCTTTATTGAGAAACTATTTCTCAAGAAACAAATCGTATAGAGCAACAAACATTTTTTTCTCTTTGCGGTTGTAAGATTAATTTCCGAAAATAACCTTGTCAGATTTGGTGCTAACTTATAAGAGACAAGTCTCTTTTCATAAGATTCGCTACCCCAAATCTTCATGAAAGACAAACTAAGTTTTCTTCCATGCCACATTTCATGTGGGTCCTTAGAAACCTGATTTAGTAAGGACTCGATTCAGTGTAACCGCATTATTTCTAATGCATATCCTCAAAAGGAATTAGGAAATAGGAAAGTCTAATTGACACATCATCGAACGAACCAGGTCCTACAAGGTTCAATTCCTCCTCTCAGACACACCATTCATAGTGGTGTTCCGTGTGTAGTCAATTCTTGAAACAATTTCACAGTTTTGAGATGATTGTCAAACTCTTGGCTCAAATATCCATCACTTTGATTTAATCGAAGTACTTAATAGTTTTACCAAGTTGTTTTATATTTCATTTTGAAATGTTCGAAACATCTCAAACGATTCACTTTTGGACTTCATCAGATAGACATAGTCATATCTAGATAAGTCTTTAGTGAAATGTGATAAAATATCGAAGTCTTTCCCTAGCAATGCTGCTTAATAGTCCATATACATCTCATGTATAATGACCAATAAGTCACTAGCCCTCCCACTACTCTTAGTGTAGGGTAATTTGGTCAATAATCTCAATAAATAAGATCCACATTCCTCAAATGATTCATCATCATATGAGTCTAAAAGTCCATGTTAATGGAGTTTAGATATATGTTTCTTATTTATCTGACCAAGCCGGCAATGCCATATGAAGTCGTTGTTCATATTGTTCGGTTTAGATCTCCCATTTATATTATAGATATCTTCAATATTATTTTGTTTCTCATCATCAAGGATATGAAGACCATTCAATGACATATGCAATACAATAAGGTATATCATTGAATAAACATAAAACTTCTTATTTTAATAAGAAAATTATATCCTTCATCATCCATATAAGAAACGGAAATAATACTTCTACTCAAATCTGGAACGTAGTCATACTTGTTCAAAACAAGTACTACTCCACAAGGTAAAGTGACTTCATAAGTCCCTATGGCTAATGTAGCAACCCTTACTTCATTTCCACGCATAGGTTTAATTTACCTTCTTTGAGTAGCTTTCTATTCTTTGTTCCTTGCACATTTAAACAAATATGGGATCCAATCCGATATCATATATCCAAGAACAAGAAGTCGAAAAGAAAATATCTATCATATAGATACTTGAAGTAGTAGCAATCATATTGCCCTTCTTCACCTATTAGGCCTTCCTAATAAGCCTTGCAACTTTGCTTCCAATGACAATCTTATTGCAATGATAGCAAACTGCATCCTTTAGAGACACTTTGGGTTTAGCCTCTTCGGCTTTGACAACTTTTGTCATAGGTTTAGCAACCTTTGCTTTACCTACTTTATGTTTCCTTCATGAACCCCTTTCTTGTGTTAACCATTAACACACTTGCGGATTGCTCCTTTTTCATCTCATGCATTAAGAGCCTTCACCACAACATACATCTTTTGCCTAGTTCGCATTTGGAACATTTCCTTTTGCGTTGTGCTAGAACAAAAGTAACTTCCATGTGTTCAAGGTTCTTCATAAGAGCCTTCAACCATGGTAGCAAATATAAGGCAAGCAATACTATTAGAATCATCAACATGTTTCTAATGTTGCTCCTTATTTGCCCTTTGCAACATTTGCAGTGGGTTCAGCGGGAACGGATTCGTCAAGAACGTACACATTTGCCTAAGAACAATTCTTGAGCATCTGATCAAATCAGAATAACTTGTATCGTTCTTTTCGAACTTTTTCCTTCATAAGGATGAATCGCAATTATCATTATGTAATGCTACTTCTACAACAAAATATACAAATTATATGAACACATATCAATACCAACACATTTATCATTTAAGAGCAAATAATATATTTTACAAATACTCCCACTAAATCATACACCTTTCAATGCAAATAAGCATAATATGCATTTAATGGGCTAAGATCCAACTTTAATTTAATCTCAAGGACGCTATGGCGCACCGCTCAAGATTAAATTAATTAGGTAGAAAACATCAATCATATCGTATATGACTCTCAGATCTTTTATGAGATTCATTTAAGACATCATATGTCTTAGCATATTTTAATCTCATCTTATGCCTTGGGTCCAAAACCATTTTGATAACCCAATTAAGTTCATCCACTTTAAATGTATAGGAACCACCATTTCCTCATCTTGCTCGCAAACGAAATGAATCAAAGCACCTTGCTATGGCAAGCCCACCCAAAACTATCCGAGTGGTCTCAAGTGTTTTAATCATGGATTGGCATAAAGAACTTAAAAGTTAAATGAAGGTTCTTTAAAGTAGATTATAAGCATATCAACAAAGATAGTCATAATTGTACACCAGGTAAGATCCCAAAAAATAGGTGAGCCACAAGGACTGCTTAAGTACCAAATCTTCCTTCGACAGAACTCTCCTAGTCATGCACAATTATAATACCAATTTGAATGCAACATAATCAATACTTTGTATACTGACTTGTTTCTCATAAACAATCAGACTCGTAAACTGACTTGTTTCTCATAAACAAACAGATTCCTTCAAATTTTGTGTAGACTGACTTGTTTCTCATAAACAATCAGAAAACCAAAATTTAATGTTTCAACTAAACATCTAGAAAATTATAAATCAATGTTTCAACTAAACATCTAATAAAATTTTTAACACTTAAGAACACATAATTCATGCATTGCAACAATTAATAAAAACACATTTAAATTAATTAAGCATGCATAAACAATGAATTAATCTAGCATAGCCCTATAAATTCAATTTCCAGAAATTTATAGCATCCAGATTAAGACAGAAACATATCAGATTATCAATATGCAATAAGCATATAAACGATTTATATCTTAATTCTAGCATGCCAATTCAAACTTAACCATACGAACGGGGCTTTGATACCACTATTGGGTTTTATGGGTCCATGCGCAGCAGAATAAGCATCTAAATAACACATTGAATTCCTATGAGATAAAATTTATCAACCTTAATTGCTTTCCGGTCTTGAGCTATCGAACAATTTATCGGTGTGATTTTGAATCACAATCTTCGATCTTCAAAACCTTTGAACCTTCAGATTGCTTTGGACAATTTGAACTCTAGGCCTTGATCGTCGTACGAGCGAAGACCCTCTAGTAGTATTCACACGTTAGAATGAACCAAGAACGGTTCTTGAGAATTGCTAGATTCTTAAACCTTAGGAAGAGATATTGAGAAACCTTTGTTGTGAATTTTTCTATTGAAAAATTCGGCTAGCTCTAATTAGGGTTTACAGACTTAATATTTATACTACATTAGTATAGGTATTTGTTTCCTAATCAAATTAGGAAACTGTCTATCAAACCGCCTCAGGCATGAAGTGTCGCACGATCATACGAGTCTTCTGGTCAAGAAATGTCGCACGACCATACAAGTCCTCTGGACAAGTTATGTCGCGCTACGACATATGTTGTCGCGCTACAACTTATGCCTGATGAGGAATTCTCAATATTCTTCCTTTGGTTTAACCAATTCATTCTAATTGTGTGTGACCCAATAGGATTATATTATGTTGGCAATGAGTCTGATCATATCGACCCTCATAAGACATAAGCGGACTCTAGCAAGCCATTATGTCTACCTAATTAATATAACGTAAGAGTTCACATTTCCAATGGTACACTTCCATTTCTCCCTTTGTCTCACGATGTTATATTGAACACAAGTCATGGTCCTCGTCAACTTGTATTTGTTCAATGCTTTCTCGATCTTGAGTATAATGATAATCCAATCGTATTGGGGTGTGGCCACACACTTTCATCATTATCACTCATCGAGGGGCCCAAGCAAAACATCTCTCTTTCGAGGGACAAATTCCATCTTGACTTATCATCCTTCCCATCATGAATCCGATCATGCCAAAGATAGCCTTTATAAATATCGTGTTAAGATATCGTTTGACTAAAATCAAACATGACTTTCATCATATGTAAGGTCATGATAATCTCAGGTCTAGGGACTAAATGAAGTGACCATATGAGATTTAATTATGACATTTGACCATGACATAAATCTCATACGGGTCAAGTCCAGTTACTTGTTGTCTAACAAGTACCCATAATTTCAATGTGCATCTCTATGCATATAATCATCATATGATTATACATTGACAATTATACTAATTATTCTCTTAATAATTAGGGACGGAGATTATTACAATAAATATGCAAAATGTATAATAATCTAATAATAAACTTAAACGATAAAGACGATACATAACTGTTTTAAGTTAAACATAACTAAAGCCTAGGGCATTACACCAACACACACATACCACCTGGCTAGCTAATGTGGTCATGGTGAAAAAAGCTAATGGCAAGTGGAGAATGTGTGTCAACTTCACCAATCTTAACCTTGCTTGCCCAAAAGACAGCTATCCTCTACCTCGGATCGACAAGCTTGTTGATTCTATTACTGGACATTCCACCCTCAGCTTTCTCGATGCCTATTCAAAGCGATCAAGATGCATGAGGATGACATTGTGAAGACGGCATTTCAAGCTGCTGGAGGCATTTACTGCTACAATATGATGCCGTTCGGGTTAAAGAATGCAGGAGCGACCTATCAACGTATGGTCAACAAGGTCTTTGCTTCACAAATTGGACGAAACATGGAGGCTTACGTCGACGATATGGTCATCAAAACAAAGGTCGTACGTCACGTGGTCGACCTAAAGGAAACGTTCGCCAATTTATGAGCAAACGACATGAAGCTCAACCCGAGCAAATGTGTATTTGAAGTAGCAGCGGGAAAATTTCTTGGCTTTATGGTGTCCCAGCGGGGTATTGAAGCCAATCCAGAAAAGATAAAGGCTCTGATCGATATGCAACATCCAACAAGTATAAAAGAGATGCAACGACTTAATGGAAGAGTGGCAGCCCTAGGTCATTTTATAGCCAAGTCGGTGGAAAGGTCTCTCCCCTTCTTCAAATCTTTGAGGGGGACGAAAAACTTTGAATGGACGACCGAATGTCATTCGTCGTTCCAACAACTAAAAGAATATCTCGCTACTCCTCCTCTACTGAGCAGCCTGACTATGGGGGAGACATTGTTCGTGTATCTATCTGTAGGTGATCAGTCAGTAGCAACGGTGTTGGTTCGAGAAGAGGAAGGGCTTCAAAATCCCGTGTATTATGTCAGCAAAGCTCTATCAGACGTTGAAGGCAGATATTACAATGCGGAGAAGGTTGCATATGCCTTAGTCGTGGCTTCAAGGAAGCTGCGAGCTTATTTCTTGGCTCACCCTATTGTTATGCTCAAAAATGCACCCTTGAGAAAAATTCTACACAAGCCAGAGAGTTCAGGTCGTTTACTCAATTGGTCAATTGCTCTCACAGAATTCGACATCGAGTATCGACCTCGAAAGGCATTGAAGGCTCAAGCCTTGGCAGACTTCTTGGTCGAGCTGACGTTCACCAAGGAAGATAGCGAGGTGTGAGCTCAGAAGGAGAAAGTTAAGGGAAAAGAGCCAGAGTCCCAGCCCGTCACTAGCCTACCCGACGACTGCTGGAAGGTGTACTCAGACGGGTCAGCAACGAAGAATGTTAGTGGAGCCGGGATAGTCCTGATCGAACTAGAGTCTGGAACAGTCTACGAGGAGGCATTGAGGTTCAAGTTTGAGGCCTCCAACAACCAGGCAGAGTACGAAGCTTTGGTGGCAGCCATCGAGTACGCCAAATGCTTTGGTGTGACCAAATTCATAGCATATTGTGATTCCCAACTAATAGTCAACCAGGTCAAAGGGGAGTATGAGGTGCTGAACTCTACTTTGATCAAATACTGCGACCTGGTAAAGGAGTTGATAAAAGACTTGGAGTTTTGGGAAATTCAGAGGATTGGTCGAGAAGACAATGAGTTAGCCGACCTACTCTCGAAGCTGGCTACTACAGACGAGCCACATGAAGAACCTATCTCATACCTCGAGAATCCAGCGTATGAGAGGGTTAAAATTCAGTGTGTGGAGGACCTTATCAGGGTTAAAATTCAGTGTGTGGGTTTATGACAAGTGTTGGATCGAAGAAATGACGGCATACTTGGTGACAGGCGAGCTCCCTGAGGACGAGAAGACAGCTCGAGCTATCAAAAAGAAGGCTCCGAGATATGTCATCCAAGGAGACATGCTATTCAGAAGGTCATACACCAAGCCATTATTGAAATGCATCCACCCCCAAGAAATTACTCAGTTAATGCACGAGGTGCATAGTGGAGTGTGTGGCGGACACCCGGGGGCCAGAACTTTAGCCGACAAATTGATCACTTTAGGGTATTACTGGCCACACATGAGAGCTGACACTCATGACTTTGTTCAGCAATGTGACTAGTGCCAAAGGTTTGCCAACCTACCTTATCTGCCTACGACTGAGCAAACTCCAGTGATCGCTACTTGGCCATTTGACATGTGGGGCGTCGACTTGATTGGACCCTTCCCTCCCGCCCGAGGAAACTGCAAGTATGTGATCGTCGCTATTGATTATTTCACTAAATGGGTCGAAGCAAAGCCACTAGCTCGCATCACATAAGAAAATGCCATCAATTTCATTCATGACTTCATCTGGTGTCGATTTGGGATCCCACGAGCTATAGTGTTGGACAACGGGCTACAATTCTCCCGGGCCTGCGAGGAAGAAATGAATCGAGTAGGAATCAAACATTGGCAATCTTCTGTTGCATATCCTCAAGGAAATGGACAAGCTGAAGCAGCGAATAAGCTCGTCCTATTCTCACTTAAGACGGGTTTGGTTGGTCGACGAAGCAACTGGTTGGACAAACTTGTTGGGTTTTACGGGTCCATGCGCAGCGGAATTAAGCATTAAAAACATAAAACCCAAGAAGCCCTAGGATCCGTTCTATACGATTAAATTGAATTCCTATAAGATAGAATTTACCAACCTTAATTGGTTTCCGGTCTTGAGCTATCGAACAGATAATTATGTGATTCGTAATCACAAACTTTTGATCTTCAAATCTTCGAATCTTCAACTCCTTTGGATCTTCAGATTTGAACTCTAGGTCTTTGATTTGTTTGAACAAAACTAAGACCCTTTTTTGGTAATCCACACAAATATGAATGTCGAGAACAATTCTCGGGTTGGGAATTGCTAGATTCCTAAAACTTATGGAAGAATATTGAGAGTATTTTGTTATGATTTTCCCTTGAAAATTTTGGCCAGACATTAGGGTTGACAGACCTCACATATTTATACTACTTTAGTGTAAATATGTTTCCTAATCGAATTAGGAGAACAGGCTGTCAAAAAACGCGTCTGTGGCTAGTTATGTCGCGCGACATAACCAGCCAGTGGCTAGTTATGTCGCGTGACATAAGTTGCCATATACAGAAACTCTCAATCATTCTTCCCTTGGTTCAACCAACTCATTCTATTTGTGTGTGACCCAATAGGATTGTAGTATGTTGGCAATGAGTCCGATCATATCGATTCCTCATAAGACATAAGCGGACTCTAGCAAGCCATTATGTCTACCCAAATAACACAACGTAAGAGTTCACGTTTCCAATGGTACACTTCCATTTTTCCCTTTGTCTCACGATGTTATATTGAACACAAGTCATGGTCCACGTCAACTTGTATTTGTTCAATGCTTTCTCGATCTTGAGTATAATGATAGTCCAATCATATTGGGGTGTGGCCACACGCTTTCATCATTATCACTCATTGAGGGGCCCAAGCAAAACATCTCTCTTCCGAGGGACAAATTCCATCTTGACTTATCATCCTTCCCATCATGAATCCGATCATGCCAAAGATAGCCTTTATAGATATCGTGTTAAGATACCGTTTGACTAAAATCAAACATGACTTTCATCATATGTAAGGTTATGATAATCTCAGGTCTAGGGACTAAATGAAGTGACCATATGAGATTTAATTATGACATTTGACCATGACATAAATCTCATACGGGTCATGTCCAGTCACTTGTTTTCTAACAAGTACTCATAATTTCAATGTGCATCTCTATGCATATAATCATCACATGATTATCCATTGACAATTATACTAATTATTCTCTTAATAATCAGGGACGGAGATTATTACAATAAATATGCAAACTATATAATAATCAAATAATAAACATAAACGATAAAGATGATACATAACGGTTTTCAGTTAAACATAACTAAAGCCTAGGGCATTACACCAACAGTCTCCCACTTGCACTAGGCTCCATTTATGTATCGAATACTCATGGATCTAACATGCCCATCATGCTTCTGCCTATGCGAGGATCTTTGTAAGTGAATCCCATATGTCATCATCGGTTGATATTTTGTATATCTTAATGTCTTCTCATTCTTTATGAATTCCTTGAAGAACGTCTAAGTGAGTGTTTAGATCACTGTTGTGACCTTGGTTCCATTGTTTGCACAAGTGGCACCACTATTGTCATAACAAAAGTTTCACCGATTAGTGATACTTGGAAAAACACTTGGAGTATTTCCAAAATACTAAATGAACTTTTGATCCAAACTGCCCTCTTTTAGCCACATCATATGTTGCTAAAATATGGCCTCGGCTACAATTTCTGCTTGGAACTCTTCCAATCAAAATTGCACCTCTAATAAGCACAAACACAAATCCTAATTGCGATTTTAAAATAACTTTGTCAGTTTGGAAGCTAGCACCTATGTAACCCTTACAACAAGATTAACTTCCAATCTTTCAAATACCAAGAACATATCCTTAGTTCTTCTTAAGTACTTTAAGGATCATCTTGACTCCCATCCAATGGTTTATATCAGGATCAGATTGGTATCGACTCATCATGCTTAGAGCATATGAGACGTCGGGTCTAGTACAAATCATGGCATACATGACAGATCTAAATGCCGAAGCATATGGAACTTCATTCATTTCCCTTTTGCTCATCACTTGTCATAAGACAATGAATATTGCTAAGAGAAATACCATGACCCATTGACAAGCTACTCTTCTTAGACCCTTCTAAAAATTTTGTCAATGTGAACACTTTGACTCAAACCAATTTATCCTTCTAGATCCATCTCTATAGATCTTGATGCCAAGGATGTAAGCGGCTTCACCCATATCTTTCATTGAGAAACCTTTCCTTGACCAAGACTTAACAGTCTTAAGTGTCGGAACTTGTTTTTCTAATGAGTAAGATATCATTGTAATAAACAATAGAAATAATACTACGCTCCCACTGAATTTCATGCATACACAAGATTCATCTTTGTTCTTTGATGAAGTCAAACTCTTTGACCAATTCATCAAAACGAAGATTCCAATTCCTTGAAGCTTGCTTCAATCCATCTCATGGATCTTTGCAACATGCATACTCTTATTAGAGTTTCTTGGATTGTCAAACTATTCGGGTTGTGTACTATACACATCCTTAATAATCTTTCCATTTAAAGAAAGTTGTTTGACATCCATTTGTCATATCACATAGTCACAATATGCGATAATGGCAATTGAAATTCTAACAGACTTCGACATTGTAACTGGCGAAAAAGGTTTCAACATAGTCAATACTATGAATTAACCTAAATCCCTTTGCTACAATCCTTAGTCATGAAAGTATACACCTTCACATCCATGTCGGTCTTTGAAGACCTACTTGCACCCTTTAGTTTTTACACTTTTAGGTAGCCCAATTAAGTTCCAAACTTGATTGTTAAACATGGATTGTAATTAGGATTCCATGGTTCCTAACCATTTATCCAAATTAGGAGAGGACATCGCTTCTTGATAGCAAGTAGGATCGTCATTCTCAATGACTTCCACTTCATCACTTTTCGCAACGAGAAATCACTATTTCTTGAGTTCGGATCGTAATCTATCCAATCTACGATGGACTTGTGCATCTTGAACCGGTTTCACAACTCCTTTGTGAACTTGGTTCTGTATCTACTCTTGGTTCCATATTATTTTCGGGTTCTTGAACTTCTTTCAAGATTAATTTTACTCCCACTAGATTCTTTATTGAGAAACTATTTCTCAAGAAACAAATCGTGTAGAGCAACAAACATTTTGTTCTCTTTGTGATTGTAAAATCAATATCCGAAAATAACCTTGTTAGATTTGGTGCTAACTTATAAGAGACAAGTCTCTTTACATAAGATTCGCAACCCCAAATCTTCATGAAAAACAAACTAAGTTTTCTTCCATGCCACATCTCATGTGGGGCCTTAGGAACCGATTTAGTAGGGACTCGATTCAGTGTAACCGCATTATTTCTAATGCATATCCTCAAAAGGAAATAGGAAATAGGAAAGTCTGATTGACACATCATCGAACGAACCATGTCCTACAAGGTTCAATTCTTCCTTTCAGACACACCATTCATAGTGGTGTTCAGTGTGGAGTCAACTCTTGAAACAATTTCATAGTTTTGAGATGATTGTCAAACTCTTGGCTCAAATATTCATCACCTCGATCTAATCGAAGTACTTAACAGTTTTACCAAGTTGTTTTGTACTTCATCTTTGAAATGTTCAAAACATCTCAAACGATTCACCTTCGAACTTCATCAGATAGACATAGTCATATCTAGATAAGTCTTTAGTGAAATGTGATGAAATACCGAAGTCTTCCCCTAGCAATGCTACTTAACAGTCCATATACATCTCATGTATAATGACCAATAAGTCACTAGCCCTCCCACTACTCTTAGTGTAGGGTGGTTTGATCAATAATCTCAATAAACAAGATCCACATTCCTCAAATGATTCATCGTCATATGAGTCTAAAAGTCCATGTTAATGGAGTTTAGATATATGTTTCTTATTTATTTGATCAAGCCGACAATGCCATATGAACGCGTTGTTCATATTGTTCGGTTTAGATTTCCATTTATATTATAGATATCTTCAACATTATTTTGTATCTTATCATCACGAATATGAAGACCATTCAATGACATATGCATTACAATAAGGCATATCATTAAATAAATATAAAACTTCTTATTGAAAATAAGAAAATTATATCCTTCATCATCCATTTAAGAAACATAAATAATAGTCCTACTCAAATCTGGAACGTAGTCATACTTGTTCAAAACAAGTACTACTTCACAAGGTAAAGTGACTTCATAAGTCCCTTATGGCTAATGTTGCAACTCTTGCTCCATTCCCATGCATAGGTTTAATTTACCTTATTTGAGTAGCTTTCTATTCTTTGTTCCTTGCACATTTAAACAAATGTGGGATCCAATCCTGTATCATATACCCAAGAACAAGAAGTCGAAAGGAAAATATCTATCATATAGATATTTGAAGTAGTAGCAATCATATTGCCCTTCTTCACCTTTTAGGCCTTCCTAATAAGCCTTGCAACTTTGCTTCCAATGACAATCTTATTGCAATGATAGCAAACTGCATCCTTTTGAGACACTTTGGGTTTGACCTCTTCGGCTTTGACAACATTTGTCCTAGGTTTAGCAACTTTTGCTTTACCTTCTTTTCCTTCCTTTATGAACCCTTTTATTGTGTCAACCATTAACACAATTTGCGGATTGCTCCTTCTTTCATCATATGAATTGAGAGCCTTCACCACAACATATATCTTTTGCCTAGTTCGCATTTGGAACATTTCCTTTATGCGGTGTGCTAGAACAAAAGAATAGTTATCATGTGCTCAAGGTTCTTCATAAGAGCCTTTAAACATGGTGGCAAATACAAGGCAAGCAATATTGTCAGAATCATCAATATGTTTCTAATGTTGCTTCCTTATTTGCCCTTTGCAACATTTGCAGTGGGTTCAATGGGAACGGATTCGTCAAGAACGTACACATTTACCCAAGAACCATTCTTTAGGCTTCTGATCCAATCAGAATTATATGTATCGTTCCTTTCAAACTTTGTCCTTCATAAGGACGAATCGCAATTATCATTATGTAATGCTACTTCTACAACAAAACATACAAATTATATGAACACATATCAATATCAACACATTTATCATTTAAGAGCAAATAGTGTATTTTACAAATACTCCCACTAAATCATACACCTTCCAATGCAAATAAGCATAATATGCATTTAATGGGCTAAGATCCAACTTTAATTTAATCTCAAGTACGCTATGGCGCACCGCTCAAGATTAAACTAATTAGGTAGAAAAACATCAATCATATCGTATATGACTCTTAGGACTAAGATCCATCTTTAATTTAATCTCAAGTACGCTATGGCGCACCGCTCAAGATTAAACTAATTAGGTAGAAAACATCAATCATATCGTATATGACTCTTAGGATCTTTTATGAGATTTATTTAAGACATCATATGTCTAAGCATATTTTAATCTCATCTTATGCCTTGGGTCCAAAACCATTTTGATAACCCAATTAAGTTCATCCACTTTAAACGTATAGGAACCACCATTTCCTCATCTTGCTTGCAAACGTAAATAGAATCAAAGCACCTTGCTATGGCAAGCCCACCCAAAACTATCTGAGTGGTCTCAAGTGTTTTAATCATGGATTGGCATAAAGAACTTAAAAGTTAAATGAAGGTTCTTTAAAGGTAGATTATAAGCATGTCAGAAAGATAGTCAAAATCATGCACCAGGTAAGTTCCCAGGAAGATAGGTGAGCCACAAGGACTTCTTAAGTACCAACTCTTTCTTAGACAGAACTCACCTAGTCATGCACAATTAGAAATCAATTCTGATTTGACAACATAATCACTACCTTTTATAAACAATTAGTTTCCTTTTAAATTTCGCGTATTTATGACTTGTTTCCATAAACAATCATAAGATCCAAAATTTACAATGTCTAAATCTAAACATATTAGGAAGCTATAATGCAATGTTTCAACTAAACATTTTAGAAAATCACAATTCAATGTTTCAACTAAACATCTAATAAAATTCTTAACACTTAAGAACAAATAATTCATGCATCGCAATAATTATTAAAATCATATTTTAATCAATTAATCATGCATATTAATGAATCAATCTAGCATGGACTTATAAACTCAATTTTATAACATCCAGATTTTCATATACATTGCAATAATTATTAAAATCATATTTTAATCATTTAATCATGTATATCATTGAATCAATCTATCGCGGACTTATAAACTCAATTTTATAACATCCAGATTTTCATATGAACATATCAGATTGTAAACACAATCACGTAATAGCGTAAAAATTGAACAAACCGATTCCCGCCCCGTATTTGGCTTATTATGTCGCGTGACATAACTAGCCAGTGGCTAGTTATGTCGCGTGACATAACCGGCCGATTACGAATTTCCTCCTTTGGCTTAATATGTCGCACGACATAGGTAGCCGATTCGCGAGATTTCCGTATTTCAATCAATTCAGATTACATGCAATTAAATCATATAAAACAACCCTTTTACATATTTAATTCAACATAATTCGAAAACGATTTTCACATTGTTTCACATAAACAATCAAAATTCTATCGCATACAAAAACATGCAACGAACATATAAACAATTTATATAATCATTCTAGCATGTTAATTCAAACTTAACCATACGAACGGGGCTCGATACCACCGTTGGGTTTTACGGGTCCATGCGCGGCGAATTAAGCATTAAAAACATAAAACCCAAGAAGCCCTAGGATCCGTTCTATACGATTAAATTGAATTCCTATAAGATAGAATTTACCAACCTTAATTGCTTTCCGGTCTTGAGCTATCGAACGGATAATTATGTGATTCGTAATCACAAACTTTTGATCTTCAAATCTTCGAATCTTCAACTCCTTTGGATCTTCAGATTTGAACTCTAGGTCTTTGATTTGTTTGAACAAAACTAAGACCCTCTTTTGGTAATCCACACAAATATGAATGTCGAGAACAATTCTCGGGTTGGGAATTGCTAGATTCCTAAAACTTATGGAAGAATATTGAGAGTATTTTGTTATGATTTTCCCTTGAAAATTTCGGCCAGACATTAGGGTTGACAGACCTCACATATTTATACTACTTTAGTGAAAATATGTTTCCTAATCGAATTAGGAGAACAGGCTGTCAAAAAAACGCGTCTGTGGCTAGTTATGTCGCACGACATAACCAGCCAGTGGCTAGTTATGTCGCGTGACATAAGTTGCCATATACAGAAACTCTCAATCATTCTTCCCTTGGTTCAACCAACTCATTCTATTTGTGTGTGACCCAATAGGATTGTATTATGTTGGCAATGAGTCCGATCATATCGACCCTCATAAGACATAAGCGGACTCTAGCAAGCCATTATGTCTACCCAAATAACACAACGTAAGAGTTCACGTTTCCAATGGTACACTTCCATTTTTTCCTTTGTCTCACGATGTTATATTGAACACAAGTCATGGTCCACGTCAACTTGTATTTGTTCAATGCTTTCTCGATCTTGAGTATAATGATAGTCCAATCATATTGGGGTGTGGCCACACGCTTTCATCATTATCACTCATTGAGGGGCCCAAGCAAAACATCTCTCTTCCGAGGGACAAATTCCATCTTGACTTATCATCCTTCCTGTTTTGGTCAAATTTCAACAATTAGATTTATAAGAAGGGAAAAGTGACTAAAGTGATATGAATCTAGGTACAATGATCATCGTATTAGATAGAAATAGGCACAAGTGGTTTGTTGACTAGGGAAAGCCCTTGAACAACTTGTTCGCCGGCATAAAACCCCGGGAGGATGTGGCTCCTACCTTCACCGAAAGTTTACTAAGAATTCACTGATGATTACAAAGCTAAGAGCATATGAAAAGGGAGCTTAGGCTAGTGTAGTACGTGTGTGTGAATTTACAGTGCATATCCCCCTTTTATACCTCAAGAAATAAACTAAATAACAATGAGGGCCTTAAAACTCGGAGAAGTGGTTGATCTTGAGAGATATATCCGCACTTGTTGTTGATGAAGAGATAATGACGAGATTTGCTTTGGAGAAACGTGGTTGAACTGGGTCTTCGGCATGTTCCCTAAAAATAGGGAAACGTTATGCGACCCAACCTCGCAGAGGTCCAAGTTGTAAAATAGAACAACTCAAGTTGTTAGTACCAAGTTGTTAAGTACAAGTTGTAATCACGTTGGATCGAAAAATGTAGGGCCCAACAATTGCCCCCAAACTTTTTGAAAAAATGAGGAATAGGAAGAGACAAAAGAATTCAAAAAGTTTGCCCAAACAAGAAAAGAAAAGAATGACGGTTTTTAAAATGGGGACCAATGGATGCGACGGTTAAGAGAAAAGGTTTTACTTATTAAGAAGGTCTCAACCACTTTCTCTTTTCATTAAATAGAAAACTCCTGCTCCAACTCTCCCTTTCAACAAACGTAGCTTTCGGGGAAAGATTTTACGGGAAGAAGAAGGAGAACCAGAGAAGGCGATTTTCGGAGAGAATCAAGTAAAAATTAGTGGTGAGTTTCTTTGCTTCCTTTTCAGTTTCACTTTCGATTTCTTGTTTTTCGCTTTGTAAAAAATGGGGAAAAGGAAGGCGGTGACTTTATTTGAAAGTGGAGAGGGTTTGCACGAGGGTTTTTGACCCAAAGCATGTTAAAGAATCTGAAAAGGAAAAGTGCACCATCCCAGCCGTTAATTTAGAAATTATCAAGAAAAACCATGCAATGGCGCTTTGAAACCGAAATCTTTACCCACCCTAACCTAACTCCCGAGTGTTTCTCCCCGATTGGGTGTGTTTTCCGAATACCCGTTCACTATTGGCCTGAGGTTTCCTTTCCCAACTTTAATTACTCAATTCTTCGTATCTACCAAGCTTAACTATGCCCAACTTACGCCTCAAGGTTGGAGGAATCTTCAAACCCTAGTGAGACTAAACGCAGAAACAGAGTTAGCCATCGGTCTAGAGGAATTTGCTTTTACGAATGAGTTTAGGAGTTTCGGTTTAGGGAGGTATGGTTTTAGGGTTAGGGTTGGTAGGAAGCCTTTTGTGATCGACAATGTTGACAACGCTGATAGAGGGTGGAAGAACAATTTCTTTTTTGCCAATAAGAGCACCCTGGTGAAGGACGTGGGTGCCAACTTCAAATGGAGGTCCCAAGGTAGTAGGCAGTTTTTCTATTTTCTAAGGATGACTTTCAACAATGTACTAACTATTTCTCCAACTTTCTTTTTGGCCTAGTTGCAAAATTGGATGTACTTTTTCCCTTTAAGGATGACACAGAAGAAAGAGTGAGCAAGATCTACGACTTGGAACCTTTATTGAGAACTTTTAAGGCACTACCAGTTCTATTTGTTGCAGATCCTAACGAAGAAGTTGGCCCAGAAGAAGCCCAAGAGGCAAACCTTGATGAAACTTTGTCTGAGCCTGCTCCAATGTCTACAGGTTAATCAAATGTTTTAGATTTTTGCCTATCTCCAAGTTGTCCTATCCTCTTTAACCTGTTCTGACTCTTTATCCTTTTTTGTAGCTACTCGCTCCAAGGGATATCGGTCTTCCTTCTCTTCTTGCCAAAGCCAGAGCAAAGAATACGGCCAAGCAGGATGGAAAACCCCCTACCCCTGTGTCTGCAGTAGCTAGTTCTCAAGTGGCAAAGAAGGGGGATGCAAAGAAAAGGAAGCTGGTGGAAGTGGAAGCCACGGATGAAAATAGTGAAATGGACCTGGAGAAGTTGGGAGAAAAATTTAAAGCTATGGTTGAGAAGGTAAGGACGAAGGAGCTTTTAATTTTATCAACGAACTTGGATAACCTATTGACATCTTTTTGGTGCAGGAACTTATGGCCCCGATTGTGGCTTATGTTGATGCACTAAAGATCAAAGCAGCGAGATTTAGTCACGAAGGCGCGGAATCAAAAAGGAGGCTAACAAAAGTGCAAAGGAAGTGGAGAAGTGAAGAAAGAGGCAAACAAGCATGCCAACGAAATGGAAGGTTTGAGGAGTGACTTCGAACGTTTAGGAAAAGAGGTAGAGACCATTCGTGCTGAGAATAAAGCTCACATGAAGGAACTGGAGGTTGCAGAGGGGGACTTTACTTTTAACGCCACCAAAACTCGCCGGAGACCCGCATTCAAATGATTGAAGAGTATGAAAAAGGACAGGCCTCGGCTTGGAACTTGGAGTATGAGAGGAAAGTCTTGGCGGACCACATTGGGAGCCGGCGGATGAAGGAGAGGTGAATTCCGCGGCTCGGAAGCTACGGTAGATGATGCTCACAAGGAACTAAACACCATAGTGGCTACTCCAACCGATCAAGTGGAAGATGTAACACGGCGGCAACGAAAGCCAGAGGTTTAAAAATACTTTAAAACTTTAAGTATTTCGGATGGGAAAAACAATTTTTTGCTTTGTGTACCTCTGTTGGTACAACAAATGGGGGGAGTGTCCCTTTAAAACAATGTTTTTGGTTTGTAATGGTTCATAAGAACCGAGACAATATTATTTGGGGGTACTAGGTTGGTCTAGTACTCCAAGTTTTTTAGGTTTTTAGGGACTTGTTTGGCTTAACCAACTTGTCCTTTAATTATGAAAAGATCTTTTGGAAAACACTTAACTGTTTTTAGCAAAGTAGTCTATGTCTCCAAGAGACGCTTGTTTGTTCTTTAGATAACATGTAAATGTTATAACCGTAGGTAACATGAAAATGTTACAACCAAAAGTTCACAACTTGAAAAAGTGTGAAAACGTGCGCCAGTGCGAAGGTGTCAAAACCTTAATTCGTAAGAAAAGATGAAAATCTTTTAACCATAAGTACCTTGATCGAGGTAAATCGTTTGAAGGGATAGAACAAGTATCGCCCGCCCCGGCGTGTCAACAAGTTCTATACCTCTCGGCTAGAATTCCAACATGTATCGGCCCGTCGGCGTGTCAACATGTTGAAATTTTTCTTCTTCGGTTCAAACACGTATCGCCGTACCGGCGTGTCAACATGTTTGACTGCTCCTGCTTGAGCCTCAACAAGTATCAGCCGTACTGGCGTGTCAACATGTTGAGACTGTTCCATTTGCTCAAGTTGCACCTTGCAAAACAGATTTACGTTAGGGTTGGGCGTTAGCGTAGCTAACGCCCCTCCGACGCTCAAGTCGCAAGGATTCGATAAGAGTAAAAAATTGAAACGTGTAATTGAACTTGACATAAATTCTAAACCGTACACCGAGGGGTCTAGTTATAAACAACTAGACTCACATGAAATAGAGTTTCAAGTGGATTGCGTTCCAACTTCTAGGGATTCTGTCTCCACTTGGGGTTGACAACCGGTATGCACCTTTGCCGGCTTCGGCATCGATGAGATACGGGCCTTCCCACTTGGGGAGCTAGTTTACTGCATTCAGATTCTCTTGTATTTTGAAAAACTTTTCTCAAAACTAAATCACCAACCTGGAATCTTCTTATTCTCGACATTCTTGTTGTAAGACCTGGCGATTCGCCGCGATAAGCCGCCATCCTTATCTTGGCTAAATCCCCGATCTCATCAATTGTATCTAAATCTTGGAGTTAGCAAGAGGTTATTTTCATCTTGAGTCAATAAGCCATACCTTGCTTTGTGGGGATGGTCACTTCAACTGGAATTACGGCTTCGGCTCCGTACACTAAAGAATAGGGGTTCTACCTGTTGCTCCTTTAGAAGTGGTTCTATCCGCCCAAAGCACAAGTGGTAGTTCTTCAACCCACTTGCCCTTCTTTTGATCCAGACGCTTCTTCAAGTTGTTGATAATCAACTTGTTACTAGATTCACTTGGCCATTAGCTTGAGGATGGACAGGTGTTGACATGATTAACTTGATGCCCCAAACGAGCACAAAAATCTCTAGTCTTCTTACTTATGAATTGTGACCCGTTGTCACATATAATTTACGACGGCACACCAAACCTCGCTAATGATATTTTTCTTTAAAAACGATATTACCTCTTTGTCTCGACTTGTACATAAGCTTCCGCCTCGATCCACTTTGAGAAATAATCGGTTAGAGCCAACATGAACACTTTGCCTCCGGAGCTTTGGGCAACTTGCCTACAATATCCATGCCCACCTGCATGAAAGGCCAAGATGAGACTATAGGATGTAGAGGTTCGGCGGGTTGGTGCAAGATGTTGCCGTGTCTTTGGCAAGCATCACACTTCGTACATAATCCATGGCATCTTGACGCATGGTTGGCCAATAATATCCCGTCTTGAGAGCCTTTGATGCTAACGCCTTTCCTCCGTAATGATTCCCACATACTCCTTCATGGATTTCTTTGAGCACAAGTTCAACTTGCTCACTTGTCTACACATCTCAAGTAATGCCCCGCAAAAGATTTCTTGAACAAAGACATTATCTATTAACACGAAAGTTGAAGTTCGAATCTTAAATGATCTAACATTTTTAACATCGGGAGGAATAGTTCCAAGTTGAAGGAACTCGATGACAGGTTGGGTCCAAGAAGGCTTAGCATCTTGTGCCCCAGTAGGTGGAAGAACCACTTGAGTTTCTTCAACTTGGTCTATCACTGGGTACTTAACATAAATAATGGGGATATTAGTATGTAACATTGATTTGCAGGTTGAACCCAAGTTGGCCAAGGCGTACGCCTCTGCATTCTCTTCTCTAGGGACCCGTTCCAAAGAGAATGATAAAAATTTCGAAGCTAGTGCTTTAACATGTTGGAGGTACAGAGTCATCTTGGAATGCTTCGCCATATAACTGCCATTAAACTGGTTAGCTAGTAATTGAGAGTCAACAAATACATTTAAATGTGTTATATTTAAACTTAAAGCTGTAGTTAAACCCATGATTAGGGCTTCATACTCAGCTTCATTATTCGTTGCATTAAATTCACAAGATACAAATTGAGGTATGATATCACCTTGAGGGGATTTTAGGACTATTCCCAAGCCAATTCCCTTGGAATTTGAGGCTCCATCTGTAAATAGTGTCCAAAATCTAGGAATAGTTTTACCTTCAAGTTCTGCACTTCCGGTTCTACCTCAGCACGCAAACTTGGGTGAAGTCGGCTACGAAATCGGCTAGGGCTGCGATTTGATGGGTGTTCCGGGCTCGTATGATATGTCATACGTGCTCAACTTGACGGACCACTTGGCCAATCTACGACATCTTCTGGAGTTCTCAACACATTTCTCATAGGATAGTTAGTCCTAACGGTTATGGAATGTGTTTCAAAATAATGACGCAATTTGGTAGCGGCGGTAGTTAAGGCTAATATTAATTTTTCTAGATGAGAGTACCTTGTTTCGGCATCTAACAAAGACTTACTTACATAGTAAACAGGATGTTGTTCTCCTTGGATCTCTTTCACCAATACCGCACTAACGGCGTTTTCGAGATACGACTAAATATAAATAAAGATGCTCACCATGTTCGGGTTTAGCAAGTAGGGGTGACGTCATCAAATATTCTTTGAGTTGTTTGAAAGCCGCCTCATGTTGGTCGGTCCATTGAAAGAGCTTATTTTTCTTAACACTTCGTAGAATAACCCGCACTTATCGAGATGATTTGGATATAAATCTATTCAAAGCGGCTACTCTACTGTTAACCTTTGCACGTCCTTGATGTTTTTAGGGGACTCTAAGTTGAGAATCGCTTTGATTTGCTCGGGACTTGCTTCGATTCCCTCTTGGTTACCATATATCCCAAGAATTTACCACTGCTCGACACCAAAGTTGCACTTTGCCGGATTGAGCTTCATGTTGAAGGCTTTCAAGATGTTGAACGCCTCGGCAAGGTGTTCTACATGATCTTCAATATGTTTGGACTTTACTACCATGTCATCTATGTAAACCTCCATTGTCTTGCCAAGTTGATCTTTGAACATCTTGTTCACCAATCTACGGTAGGTTGCCCCTGCATTTTTAAGACCAAATGGCATAGCAATATAACAATATATACCTTCTCGGAGTCATGAATGCTGTATCCTCTTGGTCCGAAGGCTCCATTTGAATCTGGCGATATCAGGAAGATGCATCCATGAATGTCAAGATGTCGTGGCCCTGTCTCGTCAACTAGAGAGTCAATGTGAGGGAGAGGGAATGGGTCCTTCGGACGGGCCTTGTTCAAGTCGGTGAAGTCCACGCATACCCGCCACTTGCCATTCTTCTTCTCCACCACTACAACGTTAGCCAACCATCTTGGGTGCGAACTTCTCGATCATCTTGGACTTGACTGACCTTTCAACTTGACCTTTATGATCTGATTCCTTTCTTGGGCAAACTTCCTCCTTTTCGATGGACGGGATGGATGGTTGGGTCAATGTTCAATTTGTGAGTAATAATATCCTTGCTTATCCTGTCATGTCTTCATGCTTCCAAGCAAACGGCATTTCGACTTTTCGGGAACTCAATCGGCTCCTCCTCAATCTCGGAGGGTAGGTCTACCCCAACTTGTACTTGGGCCTCGGGATTCGAAGCATCAGCAGGAACGCTCTTCGTATCATGCTCCATTTGCTTCAAGAACATCCGGGGCCTTTTTCTTTAATTGCTATGCTTGCCGAGGGGTGAACTCGCTTTCATGTTGACCTTGTAACATTCCTTAGAGACTTCTTTGGTTCCCCTTCAACTTGGCAACGCCCAAGGTGTTAGGAAACTTGACGCATTGATGGTAAGTTGATGGTACAGCCTTCATGTTGTGGATCCAAGGTCTTCCCAATATAACGTTGTACGAGGAAAGACATTCAATCACACAAAACCTTTCCATGGAATTCATACCCTCTAGATAGATGGGCAACTTGATCTCTCCCACCGTCTGTTTCACCTCACCACTGAACCCTACCAGTACGGATGAGTTTTTCACAACCTCGGACAAAGGAATGCCCATATCTTCAAAAGCATGAGTAAAGATAATGTTGACCAGAGCTACCACCGTCGATCGGGATTCGCTTGACTACACGGTTGGCAATCTGCATGCGAACAACTAGACCATCATAATGAGGGTCCAAGGTGTTATCTTTATCTTCATCTTCAAATGAGATGATGTGACCATACGTGAAGTCACGGTGCCTCGCGAGCAATTCTGATTGATCTTCTTTAGAGCTCTTGGCATGACGCTTGGCGGCGAGTAAGTCGTGCCACAAATATGGGACCCACCGGAAATGACATTCACCACCTTTGTGGCTGGAGGGGTGCAACTTTTTCGGGCCTAGGCTGCTCTTACGAACCGGTTTCTTTGGATTCACTTCTGACCCTCTTCTTGCCCAATAGATCCTTAAGGAGACCTTTGGACTGCAAATGAGCAATCTCCTTCCTCAAGGCGAAACAGCTTCTCGGTGGTGTGCCCAAAATCTTCATGAAATGCGCACCACTTGGACTTGTCCTTCCAAGTTGTTGATTTGGTCATTCTTCTTGGGCCATCTCGCTTTATCTCCAAGATTTCCCATGGCGCATAAGATTCTGCAATGTCCACGAGAAAAGCAATATTCGAAATCTGTGGATAATCATTATCATCTCCTTCTTGATCATCATCTACAACATGAATTCTAGAAGGTTCGGTTTTAACGGGGTTTGCCTGTTGGACTTATAGTGATGGGAATCCGATCGTACGTACGAGGGCTCAAATAGAGGAGTAGAAGTCCTCCCGGTTGATTTCCCCGTTGCCAAGCTATCCTCTTCCCGGTCGATGATAGGCGGGGCCCTAGTTACCGATCTCCTCAAGTTGTTTCGCCGGTTTCATCACCAACTCATTGTAGAACAACGAATTCTTCTTCAACCCTATGCGGAACGCCTCTGCCATTGTGGACATGTCCAAGTTGGTTATAGTATTTGCCTCCTTGTTGAACCTGTGCAAATATTCTTTGAGATTTTCGTTAGGTTGTTGCACAATTCTATAAAGATCATTTGGTCAACTTGTCGAATGCCCTATTGCATGAAAATTGGTTAATGAACATGTTAACAAGTTGAGCATAAGAGGAAATAGAGTTTAGAGGAAGTCCTGTTAGCCACTTTAAATTTGGTCCCGACAAGGTTGAGCCAAAGCCCCTGCAAAAACATGCTTCTACGAACATAGGGGGAATACTTATGACATCCATTGACTCACGATACAACAACACATGCTCTGTTGGATCGGTACTCCCATCATACTTCTTCATATGAGTGCCGAGAATTTCTTCGGGATCTCCACACCGGCTATCGCCGGTACAAAACGAGACTCATTGTAGCAAGTTGGGGAGACACGGTGATATGGCAAGTTGACTCCAGGCATGCTTCTGAGCAACTCCTTAATGGTTTGCATCTCCCTAACAAGTTGGTTCTCTGCAAAAGAGGAGCATTACTAACCGGAGGTGCGAAAGTGTCAAAAGTATTGAAGAAACTCCTGTTTGCCCCGGTGGGGAAGTAGCATAGGTGTAGCAAGATGACAAAGCACGGAGTTGGCTAGGCGGTGGTGAATCTCGGTTGCTCGATTGGAATAGATGTCACAATTGTGCTCTCCGTGGCGAGGGTGTTGGACATAGGAATATCTCCAACATGGCTTGGTCACGTACTGCACCAAACAAAGATCTAGGAAGTAAAGGTGAAAACGGGTGGATACTTGAGTCTCAACTTGCTTCCCTTTACGCAGACTATCAATGGCGTTTAATATCATGGTATTAGTATGCTCTGGGCATTTAACCGGTCATTTACTTTTTTCAACATATCGGCCATGCTGGTCATCAAGTCCGGGTTGACGGCTTACGCATTCGGGGACGGATTGCTTGGGGAGGCTGGAAACGAGGGTCGGCGAGTCGGCTGCCGGATGAAGGATTGGCCATTTCTATACGGATAATCAAAGTTTCCCATGAGACGGCGCCAAATTGTTTTGGTCAAATTTCAACAATTAGATTTATAAGACGGGAAAAGTGACTAAAGTGATATGAATCTAGGTACAATGATCATCGTATTAGATAGAAATAGGCACAAGTGGTTTGTTGACTAGGGAAAACCCTTGAAACACAACTTGTTCGCCGGCACAAAACCCCGGGAGGATGTGGCTCCTACCTTCACCGAAAGTTTACTAAGAATTCACTGATGATTACAAAGCTAAGAGCATATGAAAAGGGAGCTTAGGCTAGTGTAGTACGTGTGTGTGAATTTACAGTGCATATCCCCCTTTTATACCTCAAGAAATAAACTAAATAACAATGAGGGCCTTAAAACTCGGAGAAGTGGTTGATCTTGAGAGATATATCCGCACTTGTTGTTGATGAAGAGATAATGACGAGATTTGCTGGAGAAACGTGGTTGAACCAGTCTTCGGCATGTTCCCTAAAAAATAGGGAAACGTTATGCGACCCAACCTGCAGAGGTCCAAGTTGTAAAATAGAACAACTCAAGTTGTTAGTACCAAGTTGTTAAGTACAAGTTGTAATCACGTTGACTGAAAAATGTAGGGCCCAACACTTCCCATCATGAATCCGATCATGCCAAAGATAGCCTTTATAGATATCGTGTTAAGATACTGTTTGACTACAATCAAACATGACTTTCATCATATGTAAGGTTATGATAATCTCAGGTCTAGGGACTAAATGAAGTGACCATATGAGATTTAATTATGACATTTGACCATGACATAAATCTCATACGGGTCATGTCCAGTCACTTGTTTTCTAACAAGTACTCATAATTTCAATGTGCATCTCTATGCATATAATCATCACATGATTATCCATTGACAATTATACTAATTATTCTCTTAATAATCAGGGACGGAGATTATTACAATAAATATGCAAACTATATAATAATCAAATAATAAACATAAACGATAAAGATGATACATAACGGTTTTCAGTTAAACATAACTAAAGCCTAGGGCATTACACCAACAAAACTCCCCCTTGCTCTTTGGGCAGTCCGTACAACCACTCGGGGGCCTACATGGGAAACCCCATTCGCTCTTAAATACGGGTCAGAGGCCATGACACCAGTCGAGCTGCGATTTCCTACAGCTAGAGTGGTCTTCTTCGATCAAGAGCAGAACGACGCCAACAGATTGATTGACTTGGATTTGATTGACGAGAAGCGAGACACAGCCTACTTATGAATGGTCAACTACAAACAAAGGACAAAGAGTTACCATGATAAAAAGGTGAAGACGATATCATTCCAAGTGGGTGACCACGTCCTAAGAAAGATCGAGGCAACAGGATGAAGAACCCAGCAGAACAAGTTATCTCCCAACTGGGAAGGTCCCTACATTGTTACTCGAACTATCAAGGAAGGGACTTACATGATTGCTCATCCAGGTGGTGAGGAGTTGAAGCACCCATGACATGCTACTCACCTTATCAAGTACTACTTCTAGTTCAACTCTCTAGTTCAGTTCAAAGTTAGTACAGTTTCCAAGTTTGAATTTTTCATAGTTCTAGCTTTCCATTTGATTTAAGCATGTTCCTACTTCAATAAAAATCACAGTTCTATTCGACCAAAAATTGTGTTACATTAATTTCAACAAGCTCGACTCTTAGTCAGCTTCGTCCTAACAAGCTCAATTCTTAATCAGCTTTGTTCCTTTAACAAGTCCGACTTTTAGTCGACTTCGTTCTAACAAGCTCGACTCTTAGTCAGCTTCGTTCTAACAAGCTCGATTCTTAATCAACTTTGTTCCTTTAACTAGTCCGACTCTTAGTCGACTTTAAGCTCGACTCTAAGTCAGCTTCATTTTAGCGAACTCGACTTTTGGTCAGCTTCGCTCCCTTAAACAGATTCGACTCCTAGTCAATCTTGTTTGCAAAAAATATACAAGCTTCGTTCTAACAAGCTCGATTCTTAATCAGCTTTGTTCCTTTAACTAGTCCGACTCTTAGTCGACTTCAAGCTCGACTCTAAGTCAGCTTCATTTTAGCGAACTCGACTTTTGGTCAGCTTCGCTCCCTTAAACAGATTTGACTCCTAGTCAATCTTGTTTGCAAAAAATATACCAGTCCGGGGTCGGTTAAGTTATCAGAAAGCTAATCCAATCCAAGTCTTGGAGCGACTTATTTGTCCTATTAAATCTAGCTCGACATGTATTCGTGCTATAATCAAGAGCATGGAATTCAAAGTATGAAGGTCAGCTACGATTAAATAAAGGCTCAGTCCCCCAAAATGGGCTAGGACAAGAGCCAACCAAAAATGTATAAGTAGGATCAAAGCATCAGCAGTTACAAAGCGAAAAACAAAAAGTGTTTGGGACTTGTTCGATTACACAGCCATTCAAATTTAAATTCAAGAGGACGGATCAGCTTCAACTTGGGTACTGGTGGTCGCTTGATCATCTACGGGATCTTCTTGCTGCTGGGGGCCAATGGGTTTACCCGACTCGGAAAATCCATATTTGGGAGTGTCGCCATCAAAGGCCGGCTCGTCAAGCTCCTCGAGCTCCGCTAGAATAGTGTTGAAATTGACGAGTTCAACAAAAGTTTAGCTTCTACCTCCACATCATCCTGGGCAATAAGCTCCAAATCATTATCATTATAAGGCACCAGGTGATGGCCCTGATGAGCTGTAGTGTTGTATTGGTCCTCCGATGCCCACCTAGCCAGCTGCTCAACTTATATATTAACAGAAGGGTCCACCACGATACGTCGAGCCATATGGCTCTGATCCACATCAAAGAATCCTCTAGCTTTATCAGTCACATAATTGTGGAGCTCGTCACTCTCCTTATAAGCTTTGACGGCCTCCTTGCCGGCCACTTCTTTTGCAGCATCCACAGCAGCTTTTAGCTCCACCTCCCATTGAAGCCGAGTTGTATTGAGCTCCTCATGCTTCTTGGCTAGACTAACTGTGCCCTCTTCCAACTGCTGGGTCGCCAGTTCAAGGTCCTGCGACATCTTCTTCTTCTCCTCCTTGAGATTAGCAAGCTCCTTATCAGCTTCTCCCAGTCTCCTCCAGGCATCTTCCTTTAGCTTAATTTCACTGTCCTTCACAAGCTTCAGGGCATCATACGCCGAGTCAAGATCATTGGTCGAGCTTACCTTGGACTTTCCAATCTTAATCTTCTTGCTTAGAGGAGCGTCATCATCCTCCTCTTCCTCATCAATATCTATGATGGGCGACTTGGTTTGGGAGTTAACCTTGGACTTGGCCTTAGCCTGAGCTCGAGTTCTGGTCCGGACGACCTCCCGGATTGGCTCCACAGTTTGCTCGGCTCCATCAACCTCAGTATCATCGCCCTCCTCAACCTCTTGGGCATCTCCGTCAACTCGTTCCTCCTCCAACTCCTCTAAATTATCTTCAGCAGGGATGAATTGGGTCGTCTCTTGGTCAACCAGTTTCAGAAGATCGTTGCGCTTGGACCCCTCAGCCTCACGATTTTCCCGGGCATTGGCAGCCCCGCAGCTTCGCTTGCTTTTCCTCACATCCACAGCTCGGACTATATTAGCCTCTTGAGCAGGAGTCAGAACTACACATAATCAAAGCAGCCAAAGTATTAGTTCGTCAGTTCGAGAAAGTTCTATGTACGAGCTACGAGTTCTACATACGAGCAAATAATCTGCGAGCTAAAAATCATAATGCCAAGTTCTACGTACAAGTTAAGCATATACAGACTACAAGATCTACTTACAAGTAAAGTATTTACGAGTTCAGAGTTACATGCACAGTTCAAGCAAATCCTATGTACGATCTCAAAAGTTCTACGTACAAACACTAAAAGGACGAAGAAATTCTTACCACCAATATGCTCCCCATGATCTTTACAGTACTTAGGGGTCTTTTGATAGAGCGTGCACTTCTTCTCAAACCTACCCAAGGCATGGGTAATCCAGTCCGGATACCTCAAGCATCTGACAATTGGCACCAGAGGTACCACATCCCCATCTCCAAGCATCATTCCAGCCTGGATATAGTTATTTTTGGTGGTTCCCAACACCTCCCAACTGATGGGTCCTTTACCAGCCAGCTCGACCAATTTCTTATACAGGTCAGTATGCCAGTAGGGCTCCCACTGTTCATGCTCCTTCAATACCTTGGAGCCAGTAATGGGTAAAGGAAACTCCCATCCCAGCCTACTCTCCACTACCACCACATGGGAGTTCCAACCACTAGCCTTACCCGGAAGGTTCACAAATAACTTAGAGGAGTTTGGTTTGGAGGGGGTGCTGATTCCTGAGTCAACCTTATCAAACTTAAAACTGAAAAATTCCCTAAAGACCCTCATACAAGGTTCATACCCCAGGAAGCGACACACCATGGCAAAACATACCAAGACTCTACAGGTATTGGCTCCCAGTTGGAGGGGTAAGGCATTGGCACACTCCAAAAATTCATTTATGAACGGATCCAAGGGCAACCTCAGGCCAGCCTCAAACTGGCCATAGAAGAAGGCGACTCTAGTGGCATCCTCCTTATAAGTGTCACTGAACTGGTCCATAAAGTCCTTCTTGCTATAGATGGTTACATCGAACTCTTCCTTGTTCACCTCACAGAATTTGTAAATCATCTCAAATCGCGATGGAAAGTTCTGCTTCCCTCTCTTTGGCCTAGGAACCACATACCCCCTTTCATTCCTCCCAGGCACAGCGGAGGACCCAAAGGCGTTAACAATGCGGGGACTGGAGGAGGTTGAAGCTGAAGCTCCTCCTTGGGTCGTCATATCTGTATAAGAAGAAGAGGAAACAGGAGAATCAGTCATATACACAGTCTCAAGGGACATAGTAGACACACTAAGGGGCGACCTAGATTCCCCTGAAAATCCTGTCCTATTCCTAAGAAAGGAGGGTTTATTGGGACCTTGGATGTAAAACACAGCTATATGGTCAAGCAGTTCATGGAAAAGATTAAAAGATACTATTCTTGGGTCGCTCGTCTCTAAGGCACCTAAGTTCTCTCCTACAGGCAAGATTAATTCGGTAAAACGCAAACCCCACCGGGTTAAAATTGAAGAGCATTCCTCCACTGTCATCTCTCTCCATACCCCATTCAGGTGCTTACAGACTCTTCGATTTACAAAACAATAGCCATACCAAGCTCCGGGCTCGCTACTAAAAGTCCTAGCCATGGCAAAATCAAAGAAAGCGAATAAATTGAACCCTAATGCTGAAGGGTGAGAGGAATACCTTAATCAGAGGAACGAGGAGTTGTTACTGGAGAAAAAGAAAGCTCGATTTAAATCAATTGCTGTTTCAGCTTTCGTCGCCGGAGTTATGCCAGAGTTTGGAGAGAGTAAAAGTTCGTAAAGAAGAAGGATTGGGGCTTTTATATTTTCAGTAATTGAGAAGGAAAAGGAAAATTCAAAAGTTTATTTCCCTAATTGAATTCGGAAAACGTTTCCCAAGACGGTTCTGAAACGTCAAAACAGTAATGCTTGTGAAATACGGCGCTCCTAACGATCCAACCTTTCAACAGTCAATGATCAGGATTGCGCCACGTCACCATCAATCGGGTAAACCTCAACTCAAGTATCGACCTGCGAGTTATTGTAAGCTTCATTAAAATTTATTTAACTTCCTGGTCGACAAAGTCAACTCAGAAAGTTGGGGGCCACTGAACATACCAAAAGTGTCGAGTTGGGCCAAGCGAGTAAAGCCCAGTCCTCAAGCAACACCACATTCTCAGTGGGCTAGGCCCAATTATTACATGGCTCAAGGCCCATCTTATTGATCAGTCGACTTAAGTTCATTGTCCGACCTATCAGGTCCCGGCCTAACTTAGTCCGACCTTACGATCCAGATTCTATTACGGGTACGGTCCAGCCCTACCCGTCAGTCAGGTCGACCTAACCCCAAATGGCGACCTCGATCTGTCAAGCAAACGTCGACCTAACGGTTCCAGGCGCATGTGCCTCTATTCTTTCCATAACTGGTTCCCTACAAATCAGGATCCATTCCAGGACACGTTCTCATGACATGTAACCTTCCCTCAAATCACGGAGCTCATGTAGTCCTACCCAAAAACACCACCCTCATCAACTATAAATACATAATCACTACAACGGTTCCGAGGTAACTGCAATTTTGTTATTTGATCATCTTTATTCAATACATTATTTGTTCTCCACTATACACATACTTACTCTCACGCCCGAGGGTCTAAGCCGGAGATAAATCCGGCTAGTCGTGGGTTCTGATTTCAAGTCAAGGAGTCAAGTGATTGGTCCTGCCACGTGGACGAAGATTGATAAGCACATTTCCTGCGGCATCAGTATATATTCACTCCTTATTTTTCGTTCTCAACAGTAAATGAGTAACCTAATGTGGGACGGAGGGAGTATTGACTAGGAAGTAATATTTTAGATTTTTTTATTATTGATATTTTTTTACAAATAGGTATATAAAAAAGAAAAAAAAACTAAACAAATGAAAGTATATAAAATAAAAGAGTGACGGACTATTCTTTATTTTTTATAAAACAAACATGTCCGTACGGACCTCCCTGATCCACGGGCCAAATGGGCCACGTACCAAACGGATTTTCTGATCCGCTGGTCAAGGCCCGGTCCGTACGGACATCTCTGTTCTAGGCCCATTCCGTATACGAAGCGCAGGCCAAACGAATAACAGGCCACGGACTGAACGGGGATACGGACCACGGGCCGGACAGGCCGCCCACGGATCTGGGCCCAAAATGGCCGTCTCCACCTACAAAATACAAATGCAATGTATGATCAAACATAAAACATAAGGGGTGAAAGTTAAAATTTCTACTATTATAAATACCCTAAAAGCCTCAACCTTTGTGGATTCATTCAGTTTTTACCCTTAAAATTAAAACTGTTTTTTTCAAAAAATAAGAACAAAAAATGGCACAAGAGAGAGATTGGGCCACGGAATCAGAAAAGTCCTTGCTGAATCGACACACAGAGAAGCACTTCACCGCCGGCGAAATTGTCCGTGATATCATCATCGGTGTTTCCGACGGCCTCACCGTCCCGTTTGCTCTTGCCGCCGGTCTCTCCGGCGCCAATGCTTCGTCTTCCATCATCCTTACCGCTGGCATCGCTGAAGTCGCCGCCGGCGCCATTTCAATGGGACTTGGCGGGTAATCCCTTTAATTTTGACTTGAAGTTGTTGAATTGTACTGTTTCCAGATATGTAGGCATTTGCATGTTTGATTCTGTAATAGTATTCAAACCGAAGATGAAAATAAAAACAGAAACAGAGCATTTCTGAATACTGATGATGTTCAATATCCATGAAAAGTTATGATTATTAGGATGTGAGAAAATGCTGTTCTTCAAATATCATCTGTTTTTCTGTTTAATTTAATTTAATTTTTTATTTCAAATTGAATTCAATCAAAATTAGGCTTTGTTAGGGTGTAATTTGGTGCATGCAACTTATACTTTGTGTTGATAACCTGAAAATTTAGTTTTAGAGTTCTAAATTGATGTTGTACTACCTCGATTTTTTTTTTTTTTTTTTTTTTTTAAATTTGCTCTCGAAAATTATAAAAACTTTTGGTCATTCACTTTAATTTCAAAAAATATTGGTCATTCATTTTTGGTCGGAGGGAGTAGCAACTACATTTCCATGGATTTGCTTCCAAACTTTCAAATATTGAGTGGTGTTTGGGAACTCAATTCCAAACCTTGGATTTGGAAATGGAGGAAGAAAATAAATTCCTTGGAACGAAAATTACTCTTCCAATGCCTATTCAATGGCGTGGAATTGATTTGTCAAACATAAAAGAAATGAATTTTGACATGATAACTTGATATTAGTCATGTGAATATTGCTTGAATTGCCTGGGAAATTTATGTTTATTTAATGTTTGTCATTATTTATGATTGCATTGGCTGTGGGCGCAGGTATCTTGCGGCAAAAAGTGAAGCTGATCATTATCTTAGGGAATTGAAGAGAGAGCAAGAAGAAATCGATACTGTACCTGATACTGGTTTGGATGCCTTTTATTATTATTATTTTTTTCGTCATGTGTACTCGTATATGATAATAACACCATCACCCATACACACTATATTGATTGGGGTTTTGGTGTAAATTGCAGAGGCTGCTGAGGTTGCAGAAATATTGGCGGAGTATGGGATAGAGCCACATGAATATAGGCCGGTGGTTAATGCTCTTCGAAAGAATCCACAAGCATGGCTTGATTTCATGATGAAGTAAGTGCTTGCATTTACATTGTTTTTAATACTATATGTTTTTATTATTAATAGAGATTTGAACAATGACTTGCTCTTAACTTCTTCATGGGGTGATATGAAATTTCCTAGACATACAGAAGGGAAAGAGAGACAAAAAGAATGATGTTTTGTAGAGGACCGCAAACTGCACATCATTTTTATTTGCATACATTTTATATTATGCCTGAACAATGATTACATAAGTTTGACCTTTCTGATGTGAAAGTTGTAGCACGGTTTCGGGTACTGTGCAGTAAGGCTACACAGCAAGTCCCTTTTTGTTATAATTTGGTCCATTAGATTATTCATTAAGGGAATAATTATATGGACCGTTGAGCAATCCGACTGCTGTGCAGTCGAACACAAGTGTCAAATCCCTTGTATCACCGGCCTTCTCTTCAAAAGATGAAAATGTTTGAGAATAAGAGCTTCCTTGTGTTATTCTTTACTTTGTTTGGTTACATGGGTGATATCTTGAAAATTAATTAACTTGGACATTTTTGTTCTTCATCGCATAAGTAGCCAAAAAGATTATACATCCAAAGGCAATGGCCACATGCATGCCACACGCCTGCTGTCATTCAACACGTATTATATTTAAGATTTACATAGAATCCAAAATTAGTTAGCTACATGACGAATGAAACAAAATTGGTTTTAAATTTGGCCTTACCAAGAACTTTTTTCAATGCAAAAACTTTGGCTTTACTCGTGAGGTGGTTTTCATTACATTTTTATAATCAAGTTTGATTAAGTAGTCAGGATTTTTGTTCACATGATCTTTTTTAAAGCTGCCTAGTTTTCTTACGATACTCCGTGAACAATACATGGTATTTGTTTGTCACACCCCTATCATCCCTAGAGTAGATATTCTTATTAATATACTCCCTACGTGTCGTGTTAGAAAGAAAATTTCAATTTGACTTTAGCGGTCAATTCAGTTAAATTTTGACCAAAATTTTTAAAAAGTGGCTTATCATTTTAAAATTTTAAAAATTGTAATATTCCCTCCATCCCAAAATGATGTTCTCATTTAACTATTCAATGTTCTCCCTCCATCGGAAAATGATTTGACTATTCAAAGATTTTTCTGATTGGCTTACCTTTGTAAGATAACTCTTGAAGAAAGTAAATTAAACCCACAACTTTAGTGATTAAAGACTACACATTCTCATCCCAAGGATAATGTGGAGAAGTTCAATGGATTTAGTCATTCAATTACGATTCTCCGTGAACAATACATGGTATTTAGAAACGTCTTTATGTTACGAAGGGCATATATCAATAAACTGCATCTGACAAAATGGCAATTTGAGTGCAGATTTGAGCTGGGACTAGAGAAGCCAGATCCAAGAAGAGCACTACACAGTGCATTAACAATTGCCATTGCATACATAATGGGTGGACTGGTACCCCTTCTCCCTTACATGTTCATCCCAGTTGCACAAAAAGCTTTGGTGGCCTCAGTTATCTCAACCTTAATGTCATTGCTAATTTTTGGCTACGCCAAGGGCTACTTCACCGGTAGTAGGCCAATTAAGAGCGGTCTACAAACCGCTCTGATTGGAGCCATCGCTTCTGCAGCTGCTTTCGGGTTAGCCAAGTTAGTCCAATGGTAGACCTCCACCTCGACCCTCTCGTTACTCTTAGTAAAACATTGATAACTTCGGACAATTCTTTAGTTTTGTGAAATGTGGGATTTTTGCTTGAATTAAAACGCATTTTCACCTTTGAAAACTCTAATGTGTAAAATGTGTAAAAATGCATTCTTACCTTCATAAACAATGGAAATGTATTGATTGTTTTGCTGGGTTGGAAAAGGCTTAATTTTTTGGATGAATTGTAAAATAAGGCCTAATATTGGCATGCGTTAACCGATCCATGGCCCCATAATTTAGTTTCATCAATTTAGGGCCTGATATGGTCAAAAGTTTTCAATACGGAATCTACTGACGTAAATCATTAAAAAAACTAAAAAAATATTTGTTTAATAAATTTTTAATTTGGGGCTTAATCTTGGCCTTATCGATTTATGTCAATATGTTTTAAATTAACAATTATTAACCATATTTCTCTAAGAGGCATTTACCAAATAATCCCTCTATAGAAACAAAACTACTTCCTAAGACAATTTATAATTTGATTAACCATTTAGTCCCTAGCTTAATAACTACACCCTCCCAACATTTTATTAAGTTCACCCTCCTATCATTTCACTAAGTCCAATCTCTTTAACAATTTAATTTCTCTCCAACCACCATCACCTTAGGTCACCCCCTCCCCATCTTCTCCGGTCAACACTTCCGGCAACCATCAACTCCGGCGACCAACTCCGGCGACTTTTTCCGGCGACTTTTTTTTTTTTTTTTTTTTTTTTTTTTTTTACGCGGCGACCTCTCCGGCGACCAAACAGCGAGAACTTAACTTATCGGTAAGTTCTCGGTTGTCAACTAAACTACTAAGAACACAATTAACTCCCGCGACTACCAACTCCTCGGCGACCACCAACTCCGGCGACCTCTCGGCGACCAAACAACCGAGAACTTAACTTATCGCAAGTTCTCGGTTAATGTCCCAACTAAACTATTAAGAACACGATCAACTACGGCGAACACCAACTCCGGCGACCACCAACTCCGGCGACCTCTCCGGCGACCAAACAACTGAGAACTTAACTTATCAGTAAGTTCTCAGTTGTCAACTAAACTACTAAGAACACAATTAACTCCGGCGAATACCAACTCCGGCGACCTCTCCGACGACCAAACAACTGAGAACTTAACTTATCAGTAAGTTCTCAGTTGTCAACTAAACTACTAAGAACACAATTAACTCCGGCGACTACCAACCACCAACTCCGGCGACCTCTCCGGCGACCAAACAACTGAGAACTTAACTTATCAGTAAGTTCTCAGTTGTCAACTAAACCACTAAGAACACAATTAACTCCGGCGACTACCAACTCTGGCGACCACCAACTCCTGCGACCTCTCCATGACCAAACACCGAGAACTTAACTTATCGGTAAGTTCTCGGTTGTCAACTAAACTACTAAGAACACAACTCGGCGACTACCAACTCGGCGACCACCAACTCCGAAGGATTGACCAAACAACCGAGAACTTAACTTATCGGTAAGTTCTCAGTTGTCAACTAAACTACTAAGAACACAATTAACTCCGGCGACTACCAACTCCGGCGACCACCAACTCCGACGACCTCTTCAGCGACCAAACAACTGAGAACTTAACTTATCAGTAAGTTCTCAGTTGTCAACTTAACTACTATACTAAGAACACGATCAACTCCGGCGACCTTCCCGGCGATTACCAACTCCGGTGATCAAACAACTGAGAACTTAACATATCAGTAAGTTCTCAGATGTCAACTAAACTACTAAGAACACAATCAACTCCGACGACCACCAACTCCGACGACCAAACAACTGAGAACTTAACTTATCAGTAAGTTCTCAGTTATCAACTAAACTACTAATAATACGATTAACTTCGACGACCACCAACTTCGGCGACCAAACAACTAAAAACTTAACTTATCAGTAAGTTCTCAGTTGTCTCTACTAAGAACACGATCAACTCCAACGATCACCAACAATGGCGACCAAACAACTGAGAACTTATCAGTAAGTTCTCAGTTGTCAACTAAACTACTAAATACACGATCAACTCCGGCGACCAAACAACTGAGAACTTATCAATAAGTTCTCAGTTGTCAACTAAAATACTAAGAACACGATTAAATCCGGCGAACACCTACTCCGGCAACCAAACAATTAATAACTTAATTTATCAGTAAGTTCTCACTCTTTCTATTCAATTTCAAAAATTTAGTTTTACAATAATATAATAAACTATAAATAAAAAATGAAAATAATTTGTTCAATGATATTTTTGTCAGATAATTACTTAAACGAAAGAAAAAGAAATAGCATAAACATAAAATTATAATTATGTAAAAAGAACAAGTAAGTGTGGAGATTATTAATTAAATTATGTGACACTTACAAAAGAAAAGAAATGAAAAGGACTCTAGCACTTTATCTTCATATCTCGTTGGATAAAAAATCTAACACCAAAAAGTGACTAAAAAATCCACAGCTTCAGTGATGCTCAATTCACGCAAGGCCAAACTCAGATTCCGGTGTTCAGTTTTCGACTTAGATTCCGGTGAGGGAAAACTTACAGAGGAGGCCCAAGATATGAAGAAGTTGCCAGAATAGGACGACCGGAGATGATGTTGATGGAGACGCCGGAGATGGAGGGCTTAGAGCAAATCGGCAACGATGTCCTTGCAATAGGATAGTTGCTGCTGGAATATCACAAGGAGATAGAGGAAACGGCGGTGGAAAAGAGGTAGATCATCTCTGGAGTTGCAGATCTGGCCGGTGTGGTAAGGTCGCCGGAGTATCAGGTTTCCAGAGTAGAAGATGTGGACGGTCGTCGGATTAATAGATCACCGGAGGTGGGGGTGACGTTCGCCGGAAGTGGAGGAGGAGAGGGGTTCGCCGGAATTATGATGACGGGAGAGATGGAGTTCGCCGGAAGGGAGGGTGATCGGAGAGATTGAGTAGAGAGAGAAATTTAGAGAGAGAAAGTGTGTGAGAGAGAGAGAGAGTGTTGTGTTTGACTGTTTGTGAGTGGGTGAGGAGGTACTATTATTATTTGGTATTTTCTCATTTTTAAAACAGGAGAAGGATTATATGGTAAAAGAAAATATTTTGTAAGATTAGGATGTAAATTAAGAAATAGAGTGTCTTAGGATGTAAATTAGATATTATTGAGGGATTATGGCGTAATTTTCTCTTTCTCTAAATCAATGAAAGTAAAAATATGAGGTCCTAAATTGAATAACTAAACTCATGTCAATATTGAACCCTATTAGAATTTATCCTAATTTTTTCGGTTGGAAAAGTTAGACCAACTTTTGAACATGTCGAATATAACCCTTTTTTACTTGATGCAAAGAAGACGCTCAAAGTGGAGTTTGAGTGTTTAAAATGAAAATAATAGTGATAAATATACTCCCTCCGTCTCAATAGAAGCTGCCCGTTTTTTGCCTTGCACGCAAATTAATAAAATGGGTGGGAAGAAAAAATGTTGTGAGTGTAATTTGAAAATAGGAGAGAGAATGAGTGGAGAGAATAGTAAATTATAATGGTATTGTGAGTATTAAAACAATGTAGGAGAGAGAATGAGTGGAGGAAATAGTAAAGATTCCTTTGCCAAAAAGGGAAAGTGAAAGCTTTTAACGGGACACCAAAAATGGCAAAATGGGAAGCTTTTATTGGGACGGAGGGAGTATATATTTTTTTTCACTACACACACTCACACTCACAAACAGAAGCGCCTAAAAAATCCTAGAATAGTGATAAATATTGTTTAACCTAACATGTGAGTATTTTTATTTATTTATTTTTGTACATTTTCCTATATTTTTTCTTCTATATTCGATATTTAATATTTTCATAACTTTCAAATAGAGTCACCGTTAAACTTCTCCCGATAACTCCCTACCAAACCGTTTTCTCTCTTGTCTTCCTCATCAAAACACAGAGATTTTGAATCCCTTCTCTGTAGCACTTTCTCCATCCATAATCAGTCTTCAATCTATACTTTTTACTCTCTTTTTATTGATTCGTTTAATCCTGATGAGCCCGAACCAGTTAGACCGGGCCCAAGCTCGATCTTGGCCAAGTATGACGTGACATATCCTAGACCGCCAAAGTCAAGACCGCAGACAGATAGACCGTCAAGATCAAACCGCGATCCTCTCAGACCGTCCCAGTCAAGACCGCGGGGATCCAGACCATCAGTAGGGTGACCGCGAAAGTTGTGACCGTTCCATCCGTGCCCGCGTCAATATCATTGAACGCATCCAAGATGTTGACTACAGTCTCATACCAGACTCCCGGTTATCTCACCAGACTCCCAGTTAAAGTCAAAACTTATAGAGCAAGTTTACTTACTGGTTCTGATATACAGTAGCTGGCTTATTCCCATCACATTGAATGCGGCTCAGGCGCCTACTATTTCATTTAATGCGTCTCGCCAACTCTCCCAAATACACGGCTCCTGTCCACATCGACGACATCCCCTCTGCAAGTGAATCTTACTTTACTGGCGGGTCCAATCCGATGCGGACACGTGTATCCGGTCAAAGAATAAAATGGCCCTTAGGGCTGACCTCATGGCTTACATCAACAAGCAGCTCTCCATCACCTATAAATAAAAAGCCCTTGTCCTCTTGGACAAGGTAAGTGCCAAATTGACATTGTAAGTCACATTGTCTAAACCCTAAACACACACCAACACTCCAAGACATTCAAAGTCTTATTTTTCTCAGGTTATTATATCCTTTAAGATATCTTACTCTCACACCCGAGGGTCTGAGTTGGATTAACATCCAACTTTGACCTTAACGGTGCTTCTCTTTGTTGTGTTCTAGGTACATCCAAATATCCTGCCAGATATCCTACCTTACATTCAGACCCCAAAATCCTTGGCGTCATCAGTTGTTCCATTGCCGGGAGGATCATATTTTTCTCGTAAATTTGTGTCTGTCAAAGCAAACACCCTGTTCTTAAACACTTTTCGTCAGAATACAAATTCTTTTTCAGCCCTTTTTTACCATTGAAAATGTCTATACCTCTAAGAAACTCTCCCCAGAAAATGACCAAGCATCTCCCTTAGGAATCAATTCTGTTAGACCAAGCACCTCGGCCTTTAACAGGTTGGGGGCCATTCTCACAGTTTAGGTAATATTTCCCCTGCTCAAAAGGATTTAAAGAAGTTTGTAGAGGCAGCCCGAAAAGAAAATGCCCCCCAAAATCCCAGTCCAAAAACCCCCCACATCTCCTAAAACTCCTAACACTCCTATCACTCCCGAATTGATACTTAGGAGAAACGAAGCCTTGGCCGCAAGGTCTAAGCTAGTGGCCGAGGCCATGGCAATTAATGATGCCCAGTTGAAGTTGATGGAATTAGAAGCCAATGGTGGAGTCCCCCTCCAAGAAGGTTCACAAAGGTTCTCCCCACGAGTCCCCACTCACTCGCTTGCTAGTCAAGCTAAAGGGACAAAACGGGTTGAACCTACCTTTGACCGCGTTCAACAGGATATGGAGGGGATTGTGGAGATTAATGATGATGAGGAGAGAGGAGAAGAAGCTCAATCAACTCCTCACCGCGAGAAATTCAAAGCAAGATCCATGGCTCACGCCAGGGGGAGGCCGTGATTCCCCGTTCAAAAAGCCAAAAATGGATAGCAAAAGCCCGGAATTTATCAAATTTATGCATCAAATGTGGGAGACCCACCAACAAACTTCTATGAAGTGTGGCCGCACCATGAATGCCTTTGCTGATAAAATTGCCCAGGCACCAATACAGAAGGGAAAGCGCCCCAAAATCGAAACTTATGATGGCTCTACAAACGCCAAGTGCCATATGGGGCGGTTTGAAGGACAGATGGCCCTATTTTTCTCTGACGAAGCTGTAATGTGCAAAGCTCTGACCGCTACCTTCACGGGCAAAGCCTTGTCTTGGATACTAGTCCTTAAACCCAAATCCATAAAAAGCTACAACAAATTCAGGAGTATCTTCTTGAATTCATTTGCTGGAGCAGGCGAGCCCGCGCGACCCAAAATAGACCTGATCAGAATCAAACAGACTGGGGAGGAGACCACGAAATCGTACATCACTCGGTTCAGAAAAATGTCCGAGCAGATTGTAGACCTGTCCGAGAGTGACATCTAGCTCTGCTTTGAATCCTAAAAATGAACTTTGCCTCCAACCGGCCTAAAAACGTGGAGGAAATGTATGAGCGAGCTTCTGCCATTGCCTCAGGCGAAGAGCCAAGCGAGGCCGCTCCCCGCGGACCAGCAAAGGAAAGAATTGCTCAAGTCCAGGAAACGGGTCAGGGAACTGACCGCGGCAATAATCAAGGAAAAAACAAAAGCCGCGGTACGGACAAGCTCAGAAAATTGACGGACGAAACAGTTTTCACCCCCCAGAACTTAACGCGGGCAGCTATTTTGAAAACTATGGAAATTCCCCCTCCTCTCCCAATGGGCAGAAAGCCAAACGAAAGGAGTCGAGCAAATTTCTGTGATTATCATAGTGACCACGATCACAACACGGAGGACTATTTCCAGCTGAAGAGGATCATTCAGCAGAAGATCAATAATGGGGAATTGACCAAGTGGGTATAGGGCCATACTGCCAACAATAACAACAATAATAACCTACGGGCACAACCTCAGCGTGGCCCCGAGAGGAGGGAGAGAGAAAACAATGACGAGGATGAGTTGGATACTTATGATATCAATTTTATTGGAGTAGAAGCTCAATCCAACAAACAGCTCTCACTCCAAATCAAGAATCTGGAAAAGGTCTTCTTAATTCCACCCATGGCTCCGGAAGAAGATTACGAAATTGGGTTTAAAAGGAGTGAACTCCATCCTTTTTCATTCTACTCAGCCCCTCACCATTCGTATGAGAATTGTCCGAGCAAAGATTGGCCGAGTCTTAATTGATACGGGTGCGGCCAGAGACATCCTCTACTATCATACCTTAGTAAGGATGAAGATGACCGAGGCCCACCTCACTCCTTACGCAGGTCTGCTTGAGGGGTTTACAAATCACACCGTCAGGGTGAAGGGGACAATGGATTTCGAGGTAACTATTGGGGAGAAGCCCCTGCAGAAAACGGCCAAGATCACGTTCATGGTGATTGATCTGCCGTCCCAGTACAATGCTATATTAGGCGTGACCGCATAGGTCGCACTGGGAATAGTTTCTTCTGTCCCCCATCAAAGAATAAAATTCAACACTCCGGGCGGAGTTGCAACCATAAAGAACCACCCCGAGAGGTTCCTCCGGACATTGGAGGAGAAAAGGAAAGCAGAGAAAGGCCAGACCTCCTGCCCGCAGAAAAAGGGTGAGGACAAACAAAGCAAAGACAAAGGCAAAGAAATTTGCCCGGTGCCCGAGCTAATTGGCATGCTTTATTTTCACTCCACAAAAGTTGAGCTCAAGAAGAGCAGAAGGGTGAAAAGGTTGGCTCTCATTGAAGGGGGATACGTAGATAGAGGAACCCTGGGAGACATAGACCGAGAGGTTATATACTCCATGTCCGCTCTCCCAGAGGCAAGAGCCAACCCCCCAGCAATCGTGATAGACTCCCTCCATAACCGTGAAATCAGTGACCTCCGGCCTTACGACGAGCTCGAGGAAGTGGTAATCAATTTCCACTATCCCGAGCAAACAGTTAAGGTCGGGCTGGAAATTCATTCGTAGGAGAGGAGGATTTTAATAGAATTCATCCGGAATAACTGTGATGTGTTCATGTGGAGGGTGAAAGACATGCAGGGAATCAGCGAGGACGTAATCCTCCATAAAATTAACGATGATTCCACCTTCAAACGCATACACCAGAAATCGAGGTATTTCTCTCCAGAAAAGGAGATAGAGATCAAGGAAGAGGTCGAGAAGCTGCTTAAGGCGGGGATAATAAAAGAAATATCTTATCCTAAGTGGCTGGCAAACGTAGTCATGGTGAAAAAAGCCAATGACAAATGGAGGATGTGCGTTGATTTCACTGATCTCAACAAAGCATGCCCCAAAGACTGCTTCCCTCTTCCCGAAGACGTCTCCTCAGTAGCTTTCATCGCTGCGGGCAAGACGTACTGCTATACAATGATTGCCTTTGGGCTGAAAAAAGCAGGAGCCACCTACCAACGGATGGTTAACATTGTCTTTAAAGACCAATTGGGAAGAAATCTTGAGGCCTATATTGACGACATGGTCATAAAGACGAGAGAAAATTCCCACGATCTTCACGTGGAAGAAACTTTCTCCAACTTGCGCCACAACAATATGAAACTAAACCCCCTTAAATGTGCATTTGGGGTCAAAGCGGGCAAGTTTCTTGGAGGCATGGTCAACCAGCGAGGAATTGAAGCTAACCTAGAAAAAATCCAAGTGCTGTTAGACATGAAGCCTCCTGCATGTGTGAAAGATGTGCAAAAACTCAATGGGCGCATAACCGCATTAGGCCGCTTCATCTCGCGGTCTGCAGAGAGATGCCTCCCCTTCTTCAAAACTCTTAAAGGGGGGAAGAAAGCTGAAAAGTTTGCGTGGAACGAGGACTGCGATCAAGCTTTTGAAGAAGTGAAGAAATACCTCGGGCAGCCCCCTCTACTCAGCAGCCCGGTGCCCGGGGAAGAGCTTTTTCTATTTTTAGCGGTCACTGATCTGGCAGTAGCCGCTGTTCTTGTAAGAGAGGAAAATAACTCTCAAAAACCAGTTTATTATGTATCTAAGGCGTTGTCCGTTGTAGAAGGCCGTTATCTTAATATAGAAAAATTAGCTTACGCCTTGCTTGTATCTGCTCGAAAATTACGAGCTTATTTTTCGTCACATCTTATAACTGTACTCACTGAGGCCCCACTTAGAAAGGTTTTACATAAACCAGAGTCCTCGGGGAGGATGCTAGCATGGTCTATAAAGCTCACTGAGTTCCAGATCACCTACTCTCCCAGAAGGACAATCAAATCACAAGCCTTAGCTGATTTTGTGGTAGAAACATCATTTAAACTAACGGACAGCGACTTGGGGAAAAGAAAGAGGACAGAATCCCAAAAAGCCCAAGAGAGATCATAAGCAGAAATTATACAGCCCAAAGAGCGTTCAGAAGATGTTTGATTCGTGGACGGATCTGCGAGCAAGTTAATAAGCGGAGCGGGCATACTCTTGATCGCGCCCTCCGGGGAGAAATTTAAGAGAGCCTTGAGATTCAAGTTCGAAGCATCAAACAATCAGGCTGAGTATGAAGCGATAATAGCAGGCATGGAATTAGCCAGAGACTTGGGAGTTCAAAATATTGAGATAAGTAGTGACTCTCAGCTCATAGTGAACCAAATAAAGGGGAAATATGACACAATCAATCCAGTTCTAGCCAAGTACGGCGGTCTATCCAAATCCTTTCTCAAAAGCTTCGTATACTATGAGCTGAACCAAGTAATGAGAGAGGAAACACAGAAGCAGACCTCCTCTCCAGAATCACCGATCAGGAAATCATAGATATTGATGCGGACTGCCAAATAGAGTTCGCAGAAGCACCTGCTATAGATCGGATTCAGATAAACAATATTGAAGATCAAGAAAGGGATTGGGTAGATGAAATCGTAGATTACATCAAAAAGGAAACCCTCCCCGAGGATCAAGCAAAGGCTAGACTCATTAAAAAGGTGTCCGCGAAATACATGATCCTAGATGGAGTATTATATCGGCGATCATTCACCAAGCCTTTGCTGAGATGTGTCAAAACTCATATGGTCACCAATTTACCCTACGAAGTTCATGAAGGAGGTTGCGGCAGACATCCTGGTGCTCGCACTCTCTCGAACAAGATTAAATTCCAAGGGTTGATGGAGGAAAACTCCCTCTTGTAATAAAAACCGAGCAAGTGTACTCACTACCGGTGTAGCAGTATGCAATTGCAGGGGTCGAATCCACAGAGACTCGTTGGTAAACAAATAATGGGAAAGCAGTGAATTTTGTAACCAAAGTTTATAAATTGATTTAGAACTAAAAGCATAAAATAAATAACTAAAACTAAATAAACTAGAAAACAGATTATGAGCAGAGATTCGTAGATTGGATTTCACTTTACCATCATTCTATGCAAAATTTTACTTATAAAACATTAACTCAACTTCTAGGGTTCATTCACTTTAGTTAGGATCGACACGGTTAGGTGGCCGGATTACAATCCTAAATACTCTTTTAATATTGTAGTGTCTATTACGGTTCCACAATAAACCAAGAATAAATTAAGAACACAAGAATTAAAGAACCTAATTTTAATCGATTTCTATTACGGCACAGACCAAATTATTCAATCAATAGTGGTCAATTTATCAAAATCCCAAATTAATGGCGAATTCGATACCCAAATATTCAAAGACGAGTTCATATCTTAACATACGTCTCAAATCTAAGAACATGAAATTAAAATCTATTGATGAACTAGAAGGAATTAAATAGAAAGAATTAAAAATATAATTGCATAGAAATCCGGTTCGGATCAAACCAATCTACAAATCTAAGAATTTAGCTACTCATAATTAATAATAAAAACAAAACCTGGATTGATCTTCTTCTTCAATTGTTGATCCAAGAAAAGAAAAATAAAAACTAATTCTAAAATAATAATATGATGTGCTAAGATGTTCTTGATCTGCCGTGGCTTGTGAATTTATAGGAGGAATAGGGCAAACAGTAAGACCAAGGCGGGAAAAGACGAGAATGCCCCTGAAAAATACGTCAAAACTGTTGTTGAAATTGTCCGAGCGCGGCCGCCCTTCGATGTTGCGCGGTCGCCCTTATGGGCCGTATGTTGGCCGAGACAATTGCCCCTACGTGCGCGGCCGCCCTTGGTGGAACGCGTCCGCCCTTGGTGGAACGCTTGCTGTGCATGCCTTGGCCCCAAATGGCCCTTCCTGGCAGCAACCTTCTCAAGCCCTGGCCCCAATTCTTCGGCCAAATACCATGTGCCGTGGCCTAAATTTTAGTATTAATAATTATTCGTTTCGTCCCGCTATCTTGCAGTCGCACTTTGACCACTTTAATGACTTCTTCTGCGCTTCGCTCTTTGGACTTTTATTTTTCATTTTATCCCAGGAATTTTTATATATTAAATTCGTCCCAAATTTCCGTAATTCCAGTTCAGTCCTTGAATTTCCAATAATTCCCATTTGGCCCAAAAGCTTCCAAATGCCAGTTTAGTCCTTGAGCTCCGCTCCACTTTATTCCTTTTGCACTTTTTAGCCATAAAATCCATCTTTAATCAGCTCTATACCCTGTACTCATAAAATACTCACAAGCCACATCAAATATATATAAAACTCGGGAATCGAACGCAAAGAAAGCCTAAAAGTGCATCATTTGGATGGGTAAATACACATCCATCAAACACCCACAAACTAACCTTTTGCTCGTCCCGAGTAAAATAAAACTAAAAGAAATAAAACAAAACTACTCTAACTATTAATAATAAAATATAAAAACAAAATAAATATTTTTGGGATGTTCTATCACAGATAAGCTATTGGCCATACAAGTCTCAGATTCTCACCAACACACATAATCAACAAGTACCACCACAGTAATGGGATTACAATCACATTGAAGCATAAAACTCACAATTTTCCACCGCGGCCTGAATGATGAATGAATTATGGGAGGTCACTGCCAACAACCTAAGATTGTTTATGGATTCACTAAGTGATGCTCTAATTCAATATGTCATAGACAGTACAACCCAAAAAGGACACTCATATGCATATTTAACACGATTGTCAACCCGGTTACTCGATATTGAAACGAAGATATGGCTTAAAAGTTAAGTTGCGAAAGATCGCAGGGCTAGGTTCATGGTTACAAATGAAGGTAAAGACATACGAAAATATAAGAAAGTGAAACTAGAAAGTCTTCTTGTAACAATACATCCTCCACTTACCCTTATTACTTCCCAATGTGCCAACCCACAAACTAAAACTTTTTCATACATTGACATGGGGTTGGGCACATTCCGCTACTTCCTTTGGTCACCTTGAAATATAATTCCACTTTTGATATTAGAGAGGGCTCGATTTTTTTATTTTTTTTTTTATTTATTTATTTTTTATTTTTTTTTTTTTACTTTGCACAATTACATCACGAAGAATGTGCATTCAATATATTTTTTTTTTTTTTATTTATTTTTTTTTTTTATCAAGCCCCTCTTTTCATTACATAACATGACCCACTTCTTTATTTTCGTGACCACTTTCCATTCAACCCTTGATTTTCCAAACTTCCCCCACAATATTTCCACTCTTTCCCTAGTTTCACTTTCTTGAAAAGGTGAGAAAAATTAAATTTGTGTATAGGTTAAAAGGGTAGGACAATGAGGGTACAAATGAAGGCGAATGGCGGTCTAAGATAACCTCCCACTTTGTGAGAGATTCCATTCTTTTTCAAGCTCAAAATGGGTTCTAGCGGAAATTTTATATAAGTGACTAGAAAGTTTAAGGCTCACAAAAAGGGATTCAAAGAATAGCCATATATATCAAGTAACCTATTGACGTGATATTGACAATCATGCAAACATGTTCTAGGGACCCCGAGAATACACAAAGTGATCCCATAAAAGGCACCTAAGTTGATGACAATGACCAAGAATATGATACGGAAGTGAGAGGTGGTGCAATCATAATTTAAATGTTTCAATGCAATCCCAATCACCACACTAATAATAGCACATGTGATTTTAAAATTAAAGCATACTCTAATCATCACAGACTTTGACCGACATCCCAACTATGAAAAGAACAAAATTTTTAATTTTTTCTATTTTTTTAGAGGGTGACACTATATACACTCCCCTATAAACCCACAAACTCGGAGAGTTGCCCACCCACAAACTCAAGCCCCTCTTTTCATTACATAACATGACCCACTTCTTTATTTTCGTGACCACTTTCCATTCCACCCTTGATTTTCCAAAATTTTCCCCACAATTCCCAATTCATTCCCTAGTTTCACTTTCTTGAAAAGGTGAGAAAAATTAAATTTGTGTATAGGTTAAAAGGGTAGGACAATGTGGGTACAAATGAAGGCGAATGGCGGTCTAAGATAACCTCCCACTTTGTGAGAGATTCCATTCTTTTTCAGGCTCAAAAGGGGTTCTAGCGGAATATTTTATATACGTGACTAGAAAGTTTAAGGCTCACAAAAAGGGATTCAAAGAATAGCCATATATATCAAGTAACCTATTGACGTGATATTGACAATCATGCAAACATGTTCTAGGGACCCCGAGAATACACAAAGTGATCCCATAAAAGGCACCTAAGTTGATGACAATGACCAAGAATATGATACGGAAGTGAGAGGTGGTGCAATCATAATTTAAATGTTTCAATGCAATCCCAATCACCACACTAATAATAGCACATGTGATTTTAAAATTAAAGCATACTCTAATCATCACAGACTTTGACCGACATCCCAACTATGAAAAGAACAAAATTTTTAATTTTTTCTATTTTTTTAGAGGGTGACACTATATACACTCCCCTATAAACCCACAAACTCGGAGAGTTGCCCACCCCCAAACTCAAAACATGCTATGTCCTCATAGCAAAGAGAACAAAAGCGTGCCTTAAGTTCGAAAGATAGCAAGACACTACTAAACAATAATTAACAAAACAGTAAAACATACCTCATTGGGTTGCCTCCCAAGCAGCGCATTTGTTTAAAGTCGTTAGCCCGACTATGGTCCCAAGCTTACTTGGCCTTTGCTTTGCGGCCTTTGGACCATCTCTTTTCCTCACGGGCACAGACGCCCTTCTCTTTCCATTTCAACACTCCATTGTCAACAAGTAGGGGTAAAGCCACATTTATTTTTGAAACTTTACGCTTGTGCTTACCCCTTTTTCTTTTCTTTTTATTGGGGTTTCCACCCCCAAACTCAACTCTTTCAACCTGCAAAATACCATTCTCACAACCAAGATCAAGAGAGTTATCATGCACAAAAATATTTAAAAATATAGAATCAGATAAATCACTATAACTCTCCTCACTAACTCTCGATTTTGAAGGCCCTTGTGGTAGATGTGATGGAATCGACTCTTTATGGGAGCCGTGTGGGGAGTGATACGACCCGTTACTCCTAGAGTATTGGTCGGCCTTAATGTTACTAGCCATGGGACAAACGTCCGCATTATCCCCACTTTTCTCACATCCATTCACATCATATTTGACAATCGGTACATCATTTATGGCTCCTACAAAATCATCTTTGGGGGAGATTTTCTTATCATTTTTAGACATAACAAACTTGCATTCTTCCCCCATGCCTCTCAAGGACACCACCCCTTGACACACATCAATGGTGGCCTTAGTGTCAAACATAAATGGCCTCCCAAGCAGAATGGGAGTTTTCAATTGCTCCTCACTTGATCCCTCCATACACATCACATAAAAGTCAATGGGGAGAATGATTTTATCAATTTTAACCAACACCCCTTCAATAACCCCTAAAGGTCTTTTGATTGAGAGATCCGCCAATTGCAAGTCTCTCATGGGTGGTTTCAACTCACATACCCCCAAACTTCTAAAAACATGAAAGGGCATCACATTGACACTTGCCCCAAGATCCAACAAACCACTAAAATTTTGACCCCCTAAAGAAATTGGGATAGTGAAACACCCGGGGTCTTTTTGAACATGATTAACTTTTTCTTTCTCATTAACATCATTATTATTATCAAAACAATCAATATTATCAAGAGAAGATAGAAATACCTCCTCAATTTCCTCACTTTCATCCCACACTGTTGTGATTGACTTTGCTTGCTCGGGTGGGTTCTTCTCTTTCATCAACTCTTGGGCAACCTTCACAAGTTGCTCTACTTGTGTGCCCATCTTTTCAAAAGCAAGATTCGTATTTCTATTACTTTCTTTGCATCTCCATCCTTAACCGCTGGTATCGCCACTCTCCCAAGGCTCTTTATCATGTTGTCCAGGGGGTGGCACATGAAGAGGTTTCACTTGCTGATTATGATAGCCACCCCATGGATTGTAATTACCATATTGATTGCCTTGGGGTGGTGGCCTTGGTGCATATCCATTAAAAGCATGTGCCTGTTCAGGATTATAAAAGAAATTTGCTGCACTTGGACACATATTAGTCACATGAGATGATAAACCACAATTTGTACAATAATCGCAATAACATTGGCACCGCGAAGTGTCACAAGCAAATCAATTTATCCAATTTATTATTTAAAAGTGCAATGCCGCTTTGAAATATTATCACTAGCATTCAATTCAAGTACCCCCTTGTTCTACCCTCGAACTCTTTTGTTGAGAATTAGCACTCAACATCTCAAATAAAGCTTTAGTTTCTTCCGGGGTCTTGGCTCCTATCGAGCCTCCAAAGAAAGATTGTCAACCATTGATTGACCATTGTCATTCAAGCCATCATAAAAGGCTTGGTTCAGGTGAGGGTAGTGTAAAATTGTGGTGGGGACAACTTTGTGTATTAACATCGTATTAAATCTCTCCCACGCCTCATGAAAGGGTTCCCCCACATCTTGGGAAAATGTCATCAATTTACGTCTAAAACTAGCCAACGGATGATGTGGGTAATATCTTTTAAGGAACACATCTTGCAATTCTTCCCAAGTACCGATGCTCGGTGCAAGCATCAAGAACCATGTTTTAGCCACTCCCTTAAGAGTGTAAGGAAAACACTTTAGTCTAATTTGCTCCTCACTACTCCCTGCCTTAACAAAATTGAGCAACAACAATAATATATTCTTTAAGGAACGTGAGTGCATCCCTTTGACCAATAATCCGTGAAAGCTTGGCAACATGGCAAAGTATTGTCCTTTGACCTCTAAATTTTTGGCTGCATCGGACAGCACTATGCAAGAGGTAGATGTGTCTACCCTAGGTCTCAGGAAATCATTCATAGTTTGTGCCGGTGGTACTGCCATCTCGGCTTTTTCTTCCTCTACCTCGGTGGTGGAGGGTTCTGATTCGATGTCCGAATCTGAAAAGAGAGGATTAAAGAGGGGATCGCCCTCAAATGCTTCCTCAAGTCTATTTATGTTATCGTCCAATGGCACCAATATAGGCTTCAAAGAACGACGACCTTGCATTCACTGTTTAACCTACTTGTTTACTTGCAACAAGTCCCCGGCAACGGCGCCAAAAACTTGATGGAGGAAAACTCCCTCTTGTAATAAAAACCGAGCAAGTGTACTCACTACCGGTGTAGCAGTATGCAATTGCAGGGGTCGAATCCACAGAGACTCGTTGGTAAACAAATAATGGGAAAGCAGTGAATTTTGTAACCAAAGTTTATAAATTGATTTAGAACTAAAAGCATAAAATAAATAACTAAAACTAAATAAACAAGAAAACAGATTATGAGCAGAGATTCGTAGATTGGATTTCACTTTACCATCATTCTATGCAAAATTTTACTTATAAAACATTAACTCAACTTCTAGGGTTCATTCACTTTAGTTAGGATCGACACGGTTAGGTGGCCGGATTACAATCCTAAATACTCTTTTAATATTGTAGTGTCTATTACGGTTCCACAATAAACCAAGAATAAATTAAGAACACAAGAATTAAAGAACCTAATTTTAATCGATTTCTATTACGGCACAGACCAAATTATTCAATCAATAGTGGTCAATTTATCAAAATCCCAAATTAATGGCGAATTCGATACCCAAATATTCAAAGACGAGTTCATATCTTAACATACGTCTCAAATCTAAGAACATGAAATTAAAATCTATTGATGAACTAGAAGGAATTAAATAGAAAGAATTAAAAATATAATTGCATAAAAATCCGGTAAAGATCAAAACAATCTACAAATCTAAAGAATTTAGCTACTCATAATTAATAAATAATAAAACCTGGAATTGATCTTCTTCTTCAATGTTGATCCACGAAAAGAAAAATAAAAACTAATTCTAAAATAATAATATGATGTGCTAAGATCTTCTTGATCTGCCGTGGCTTGTGAATTTATAGGAGGAATAGGGCAAACAGTAAGACCAAGGCGGGAAAAGACGAGAATGCCCCTGAAAAATACGTCAAAACTGTTGTTGAAATTGTCCGAGCGCGGCCGCCCTTCGATGTTGCGCGGTCGCCCTTATGGGCCGTATGTTGGCCGAGACAATTGCCCCTACGTGCGCGGCCGCCCTTGGTGGAACGCGTCCGCCCTTGGTGGAACGCTTGCTGTGCATGCCTTGGCCCCAAATGGCCCTTCCTGGCAGCAACCTTCTCAAGCCCTGGCCCCAATTCTTCGGCCAAATACCATGTGCCGTGGCCTAAATTTTAGTATTAATAATTATTCGTTTCGTCCCGCTATCTTGCAGTCGCACTTTGACCACTTTAATGACTTCTTCTGCGCTTCGCTCTTTAGACTTTTATTTTTCATTTTATCCCAGGAATTTTTATATATTAAATTCGTCCCAAATTTCCGTAATTCCAGTTCAGTCCTTGAATTTCCAATAATTCCCATTTGGTCCAAAAGCTTCCAAATGCCAGTTTAGTCCTTGAGCTCCGCTCCGCTTTATTCCTTTTGCACTTTTTAGCCATAAAATCCATCTTTAATCAGCTCTATACCCTGTACTCATAAAATACTCACAAGCCACATCAAATATATATAAAACTCGGGAATCGAACGCAAAGAAAGCCTAAAAGTGCATCATTTGGATGGGTAAATACACATCCATCAGTTTTATTGGCCAACAATGAGGAAAGATGCCGAAGAGTACGTCAGAAAATGTGATAAGTGCCAGCGGTTTGCGAACATTCCTAGACTCCCATCAACAGAGCAGACTTTGGTTGTACCATCGTGGTCGTTTGATACTTGGGGGATTGATCTAAAAGGACCGTTCCCAACTGCCTGAGGAAGTATTAAGTACGTAGTAGTGGCCATGGATTATTTTACAAAGTGGACAGAAGCAAAAGCTTTGGCCACCATCTCCAAGGAGAATGTTATCAATTTCATCCACGATCACATCTGGTGCAGATTTGGGGTTACAAGAGCAATAGTCTCGGACAATGGCACTCAGTTCGCTGCAAAATTTACAGCTGAATGTGAGAGAATGAAAGTTCAACATCGCCAGTCCGCAGTAGCTTATCCCCAAGTAAACGTCCAAGCTGAGGCCCTTAAGAAAAATTTGGAAGGACGAGGAGGACGATGGCTGGACGAGCTCCAGACCACGTTATGGGTTGTCTGCACCACAATCAGAAATTCAACTGGAGAAACCACTTTTTCGCTCACATATGAATCAGAGGCAGTTGCTCTAGTAGAAGTAGCCTTGCCATCTTATAGATTCACTTACTTCGATGAGTCTCAAAATGAGGCAAACAGAAGATATGACTTAGACGATCTCGAAGAAAAGAGAATGCGGGTAAATGAAAAAATGGTGAACTACTAGCAGAAAGCCAAGAAACATCATGATAAAAGAGTAAATAAAAAGAAGTTTTTCGGTTGGGGATTGGGTGCTAAGAAATGTTGAAGTACAAGGGACCCAAAATGACTTCCACAAACTCTCCCCGAAATGGGAAGGTCCGTACGAGGTTACCCAAATTATCAAAGAGGGAACCTACAAATTGCGGTCAAGAGAAGGAAAGACCTCAAGAACGCTTGAAATAGCGATCACCTTAGAAAGTATTACTTTTAAAATCGTTGTATTGTATAAGGTTGATAGAGGCAATAAGTGTATAAATAGCAAGGTATTTTTTGCAAAAACTATTGTAGAAAATGTTGTAGCAATATTCCCATGACCCTAGATGGCAAAGGTGACCGCCCGCAAAAAAAAAAAAAAAAAAAAAAGAAGTGGATGCCAGTGTGTGCAAGGGCCAATATAAGAGTCCCTACCTGCTGATGCGCAAAGATATTTTAAGATCACACGCCTATACGTACAAAGACCATCAAGTCCGTACACAATCACGAGCAAGACTCTCGAAGTCCTATTCGCGTGAACCACCAATAGTGGATATAGATGCACGTGGGTACAAAGACCAAAACAGTGCCCGTACCCACAAAATTTGCGTAGGCCTCAATGGTTGTTGATCGCATGCCTGTATGTACAAAGGCCAACATGCCCTTACATGATCGCCACAAGACTCCAAAGAATAAAACCGCATGAACCACCAATAGTGGATACAGATGCATGCACCGGCTGACTCCTGCTATTGCCCGAACTATAGCCTCATGGCCACAATCTGCATGCCCAAATGAAAGTAGCTTACCTTGGCTCTTTCGAATTATGCCACAGACTTGCAACTCTAAATAAGCATTAGTGGAGGGGAGTGATCAAAAGAAGTTTAGAGCCAAATAGACGAAATGGGGTCAAGGCCTCGAGATCGTTCAAGGCCATAACAAACGCGATCATAGAGAAAAGGGCTGACTCTCACAAAAACTCAAGCGGTTTTAAATAAAGAGTTACCAACTCATAAATGCGGCCAGCAGGCATTACCATGCACGTGACCGCGTTAGTGAGTCAAAAACAATTATTCCAAGTCATACAAAGCTGAAAAAAGGAAAAGTAAAAATACAAGCTCAAGTAAAGCATTGATATAAGTATCAAAAGTATTCAAACATTATAAAACTTAAAAAAAACCTAAGTGAGACAAGAGTAATTGAAAAATACTTTCTATTAATGGATAAAAATGATTACAAAATCCTACAAATCTGTTACAAAAAGAAAGGAAAAATCCTAAGCTATGGGTTGAGCATATTTGGGATAAGTTGGAGCTTCTAAGGCAGGTATTGGAGAAGGAAGATTGACCGTTGAAGCTTGATTAGTAGTAGAGGGAGCAGGAGCTGGTTCAGTAGGAACTGGAGCAGGAGTTGACCGCGATACAAAAATATCGCTGACTGCAGGCCCGTTGGGAAATAGACGAGCATCAGCTTCATCGTAGGATAACCCTTCCGAGCCAAACCTCATCCTATCAATTTTATCCATAAGGATGGGAACAGTGACCGCGGCAATGAGAGGCAAGGATGAGGCCGCTGCAAGCTCTAGGTTATCAATTTCCTCTTGAGCCAGAGGGACCAGAGCATGCCCGGGCAGGCAGTGAACATTTGTAGAGATCAAGGAGCCTATTAGGGCCAATTGGTCCACAGTGAACTTTCCCGTAGTAGCAATGTTCCGTAACTGGGTCTTGCAGCCAAGCTTGTATTGAGCAGTAGCTTCAGCCATGAACTCAGCCTTGCACTCCTCAGAGTTTTTGTACTCCTCAAATGCCTCCTTGCGGGCAGCGGACAGTTGGGCGTCCTTTTCCAGCTCAAACTACTTTAGAGGAAGCAGCTGGTCAGAAAGCTGGTCCACCTTAGCCTCCAAAGCCAGAATTTGCATTTTGGAAGCCTCCAACTTTTCCGTCAGCTCATCATTCATCTTCTCAAGCAGCTCCTTCTACCCGCAGAGCTCATCCCACGTTCCCTTTGCCTTATCTAAAGACTTGTTGGCCGTATCAAGCCGACCAATGAAAACCTTCAGATCGGCCTCCTTCTCAGTCAAAGACTCCGTCAGAGTCTTCACCTTCTCATCGGCCTTCAGCAAGGCCTTGGACTTATCAGCCAGAATCTTGGTCTGCTCGATGTAAGAAGTGGCCTGCTCGTCCGAGATCTCTCTCAGCCGCATGACCTTATTGCTCAGCTACAAAATGAAAGTTGCGGCCAGTCATCAAACTGCGAAGGTTAAGGCACGAAGATAGAGAGAAAAGCTAAAATTTACCACTGTGGCCGTGAGGCCAATATCACCCATCAGGGCAGCTGCATTCTCCTTGGCCCCAACGTTCTTATAGAAGTTAGAGGCGTAGAGCCTATTCAAAAGACCAAGCCCTACGATAGATTGAATCCCTCCGTTGGCATAAAGATCCACCCCTTTGATGGCGGGCACATCCTCCAGTTTATTCTTCAAACCCCACGCAGCTTCACGTGTGTTGAGGGGCAGAAGAGGGTAAGAAAGAGAGCAGACCGTGGCCCCTCTGGCAAAAGTAGGGGCTTGAGCGGGGAGAGTGTAAGCTTGGGCATGTGCCATATCAGTTCGATGGGTCTTATGCGGTTTCTCCTTGCCCGCGACTTCGCTCTCAGAGGCAAACCTCTTCCTAGATGGGTCAGAATGGCCGGTGGAGATAGTCCACTCACCAGTTGGATTGGGACCGCGACTGGATGGTGCTGGCCCTTTGGGAAGCAGAGGAAGATCCTTGTTTTGTGGAATCCCCTTGATCCCGGCTAGCGTGGCGTCAGAAAGTTTGTCCGTAATAGGCAGAGAAACACCCTTAGCAGCAACTTTGCCCAAGGCCACTTGCCTGGTAGCTGCCTCTTTCTCCTCTTGGCATACTTTGTTTGCCTTCATTTGGGCAGTAGAAAGCTTTGCCATCTCAAGAATATTCAGCTGGATCTACTCTGAAAGAAAAAAGAGTTTGATAAGAGAGCAGTTCAAAAAATGAAAAGCAAATACTGAGCAATTCAAACAAAGAAGTAAAAAGAGACCAATCCACTCCGGAGGTTCGCAGACCATGCCCATCATGCAAGTCCGGCAGTTGGCCTCAAAATCATAAAACTCGTGAACCCTCCAATCGGGATGACAGAGTTGGGGCCCAATGGTCACCCTAAAGGCATAGTAGCTACCCTCCCTCCGAGGGGCCACCCCTGAAAAGATAAGTAAGGGCTTATTATTGATTATCGCGCTCACGTCGAAGACCGACTGCACCCTCTCAGTCATGAATTTGGCTAAATAGAGAGCTAGAGCGACTTGAAGCTCTTAGGATGCGTCCGGGCTGGGATAGGAGCCGACAGAAACCCTAACAGGGACAGGATTCGTCGATTTGGAGAAGGACCACCCAAATCTAGACTCAATTACCAGGATGTGCTTCTGGTTCCACTGGTCAAATTTAATTGTGGGGGCAGAGAAAGTCCGGGCAGAGTTGTTCTTAGTTTTCAGTCCAAGGTTGCCGTTGGCTATTTGGTTAGAGTAGAAGGCATATAGCCCAGAAAGGGAAGGTTCAAAACCTAAAACCCTGCAGACCGCAATGAAAGAGACAAGGGCTCGAATGGCATTGGGAGTTAAGTGCATGGGAAGGCAGCGGTTGAAATTGAGAAAACTGTTGATAAAGGGATCAAGAGGGAGTCTCAGTCAGTTCTCAAAATGGACCCCGTAGAAGATGCAGGCTCTATTGTCCTCGCGGACATAAGCCACCATCTTCGGTCTCAGTTTCCCCTTCATCTCCACTTCCTGAAGGCCGCAAAAACGAAAACAATTGGGGTCAACAGCATAGGTGGTATATATCTCAGACTCCCAGTCCGTAGGGGTCACCTCCTTGGCTTTCCTTTTCTGGCCACGACCAGGATTTGTGGTACCAGCATGACTCTTGCCGTGGGCAGCGGCATCCTCCTCAGGATCCTCTTCAAAGGCATCAACAATCTTCGTTGCCTTTTGGGCCGTGCCCGCCGCCATGCGGTCTTCCTCCTCGCGGTCATCTACCTCGGTCTCCGCGCTCTCAGTGCCAAATAGACCAGTAGATGACCCCCTTGAGGGCTTCACCTCAGCTCCATCCACCTCCATATCTTTACCATCATCCTCACTACTCTCCAAGTTCAATAGGGGCACAAAAGTGGCCTCGGTCTGGACTTTGGGGTAAATAGTGTTTAATGGTTCCACATCTAAGGGAAGGCTCCAGTCCTCAGCGGCCAGGCAAGATTCCGCATTCATCTAGTTAGGGTCCATCAGGGCAACTTTTTCCCAGTCTGTTATCACTCTGGGATTATGAATCACTCTCCTCACCAGTTCAATAGCTCTCTATGGGGGCTTACGGTCTCGATGAAACCTGTTCAAAACCCCCATTAAAAATTTCTTAAACGGTTATAATCACCCAACACCACCAAATCACCGTTCACAACTAGCCTTTTCTTGGCCTCCCACAACATGGGTGGGACCCAATTCCCCCATTGATACTTCTCACAGAAGTAAAGAAAACACCCCAAGGACAGCCTAACCCAAGCGTGGGCAACGTTCCTATAAATACCCCCTGGCTGTTTACAAACAGCGAAGGTATCAGGAGTATTCCCATCTCCTAACTCTAAGGGACGGACTGGACCGAAAGTACAGGTCTTCATCAGATCCTAAGAAGCAGAAATAGAAAAGAAGGAAGAAATTAAATACAATTGTTACTTATGGAAGAAGATTGGGAGGAGGAAAACGCTAAGGAAGGCAGCAAATTTTCTCTCTCTCTAAAGCAATTTGAAGGCTTGAAGGTGATAAAGGGTTTGAGGAAGAAAGGGTTTGGTATTTATAGGCCTACCTATACGAGTCAACCCGTATTAATTATCCCACAAACCGTTTTCCTCGAATCATGAACCGGCGTCAAAGCTTTAAATTTTGAATTTTTGCCAGTTGGCAATTAATGGCGCGTCTCTGATTGCTGACATGTTTCTTCCGTACCTGACACGCGCTGGCATTTCACCTGCCAAGGGGCCCACCAGCATAACGGGGAAGCAGAGCAGAAAATATTCTACAAGTTTCCACACGTGCCACTCACATGTGCCAAGTTGCACGCGAGGCAGAGCAAAACCAGTGAAAAAAATGCCAACACTGGTAACCGCAAAGAGCGATCTGACAAGACCAAGCCTAGCAAGTATAGCTCCTCGCTCAAACCGTAAATAATCTCTTACTTGGAGCTAGGGGCCACTGATGAGCCCAGACCAGTTAGACCGGGCCCAAGATCGGTCTGGTTCAAAGGCCAGAGTCAAGACCGCGGATAGATAGACCGTCAAGGTCAAGACCGCGATCCTCTCAGACCGTCCTAGCCAAGACCGCGGGGATCCAGACCGTTAGTAGGGTGACCGCGGAAGTTGTGACCGTTCCTTCCATGCCCGCGTCAATATAATTGACCGCGCCCAAGATGTTGACTGCGGTCTCATACCAGACTCCTGGTTATCTCACCAGACTCCCAATTAAAGCCAAAGCTTATAGAGCAAGTTTACTTACTGGCTCTAACATACAGTAGCCGGCTTATTCCCATCGCATTGAATGCGGCTCAGGCGCCTAATATTTCATTTAATGCGCCGCGCCAACTCTCCCAAATACACGGCTCCTGTCCACATCAACGACATCCCCTCTGCAAGTGAATCTTACTTTACTTGCGGGTCCAATCCGATGCGGACACGCGTATTCGGTCAAAGACTAAGATGCCCCTTAGGGCTGACCTCATGGCTTACATTAACAAGCAGCTCTCCATCACCTATAAATAAAATGCCCTTGTCCCCTTGGGCAAGGTAAGTGCCAAATTGACATTGTAAGTCACATTGTCTAAACCCTAAACATACACCAACACTTCAAGACATTCAAAGTCTTATTTCCCTCAGGTTATTATATCCTTTAAGATATCTTACTCTCACACCCGAGGGCCTGAGTTGGATTAACATTCAGCTTTGACCTTAACAGTACTTCTCTTTGTTGTGTTCTAGGTACATCCAAATATCCTGCCAGATATCCTACATTACATTCAGACCCCAAAATCCTTTGCGTCATCAAATCCGATTTCACATTTATTAATTATTGTTTTGCAATTAATAAATATGAAATCAGGTTTTTAATTCTAATATCTATTCTTATTTTCTAAATTTAGTTTTTGAATAATGTTTATTGTTGTATTTCTGATGATTATTATCTCTCCATATATATGTCTGAGCTTTATTGAGGTCTTGTGATTTTCCTCCCTTGCTAAGGGATTTGTGTATTATTTTTGTTCCTTTTATGCTCATTGGGAATGTTAAATCTGACTTAGAAAAGTGGAAAAGGGCTGGGGACTCAATATTTCTTCATTTTGTTCATGCAGTTCAGCGTTATAAAGAGTGACATATTTCAAAGTCAGGTTTTGTTAAAATTATTTGTTGGAAGGATTTGCATAGTAAGATCTTTCCATTTTCTTTGTTGACAAATCAAATTCGTCCTATAAAGATTTATTTTGTCTATCTTGGTTGAAATTTTACTTAAAAAAAAACTTAGGTGAAATTTAACTAAAAATAAGTGAAAATTAAAAATTCATTCAAGTTGACAAAAAAATAATTTTCGAAAAAAGACAATACAAAAACAAAATGTGGCTATTTTCCGAATAAATATAGTATAAAGAAAAACTACGAACGGTATAAACTGAGTTACGAACATGGTTTTTAACCGGAAAAGGCCCAATGGATTGGACCCAAAATATAATCCATACAAGTCTCAAATACGACGTAGGGAGTGGGCTCCCCTACCTATGCTCGTCATGCCCACTCGTTATTCCCACTATGTCGAACTATACATAGCATAGCGAATATAATGACTAGGGCACAGAACTCACACATGCCGACCAAGGCACCTACAAAGGTCGACAAAAGCCTCCATCAAAGCTGACCAAGACATCCATCAAAGGCCGAACTAGATCTCACCAAATGACGACCAATCGCCTCCTCGGCATACATCAAGGAAAAGGGAATGAGGTTCTCTACCCTTGCTCTCCTCTACCTCGACATTCATATATGTTGACTAAGCATCATATGTCGATTAGCATACCTCCTAGGCATACGTACAAAAGGCAAATCTAATACTACTCAAATAAGGATTGGGTGCAGTTATAATCCAACTAGGATTATAACCCTACTCTCACACAACTTCCTATTCAATGATGAACTCTACATCCTACACATATAAATACAAGCCATAATACACATATTTTCGGTAATGCATCTTTTGACTATCAACTCTTTTCAATTCATTTGCTCTTTATATCACACGAATACTTACTTTCACGCCGTAAGGCCTTCGCCGGTGAAGCCCCGACTTAGTTTACATGTTTTTTCATCTTTTCAGGATATTCAAACATACAGGATACAACCTGCTGCTATATTTGGGCTGATACGAACGTTTTTGACATCATCAGTTTGGTTCGATTGCCGGAAAACGATCGTATTATCAGTTGAATATCTTGAAAATTTCTGCTCCGATATCCTAATCCTAATAAAGGGACACACTGCTAGTGTCACTCCTGATTCGAATAATATTCTAGTGGAAGAGACTACGCTGGGACTTCTATTACTCTTGCCAATGGGAGACTGTCACCTCCTCCACCATTGATTGATGGGCTGCCCCCACTAGGAATGAATTTGCGTTCTAATGGACAGCCAGTAACTGAGGTAATACTGTCAACCCTCCCGTCGTCGACGACGAGGAAGGTCTACTAGCAGTCAGATGGGGAGGAATGCCGCCCAAGGGGGCACTGGAGCTTCCCCCCATAGATTGATCGCAGAACTCTCTTGCATCAATAGATGAAAGCTCTGCAACATATTTATGAAACATAAAATGCCCTACTACAATTGGATCCTGAGCACTCCTTGGCTGAATTCATAAAACCTACGAGGACTGGAAATTCCCTTGTAGGGGAATGTCATCTTGACAGGCATTGTAGTCGGGGGAATAGAGAAAATCTTCCTTATGGCCAACATCTCCCTCATCATGACATTGTTTGTAGATCCAAGCAAAACCCCCAAGATATCCCTTCTTGTCATAAGGCACCTGAACACAAGAAACGAGGTAGACTTGAGAATTCAATTGAACAACCAAAGAGACCAGGAGGTTAATTCTGCAGACTTGAGAGCAAGGCTCAGTCATGCAAGGCAAAAAACCACTCCTCATCATAATCCTCTCCTCAGCATATGAGTCATGCTTGACCCTGGAGCCCTCTTAGATATAGAGGCTCTCCTCGTCACAGGTCTCCTCCCCGTCCGGAAATGTCTCCCAGGAGTGACAGAACACCTCCTCATCATTTCAGACCATTGAATGGCAAAGCACCATCTGGACATGGGGATAATCACCATCAACATGAGGAAAAAAGCCGAGTGAATGGACACAGAGAAAAATAAAGGACCCATCGTAGCTCTCACTTTAGCTCGGGAATCGATGTAAGAGATATTCTCCTCTTGAAAAATAGACTAGATGAAATGGAAATGGGGAGTAAGGAAGTGGATGATGATGATACCAGTGCCACCCGTCCTTTCTCCCAATAGATTAAGAGCAGGATTAGCAGGGAGATCATTAACGGTGATGAAGGTAGAAGGCTTAGAGAAATAATCATTGAAACTTTGCAATTTCGGGACGGTCCGAAAGTGGAGCCAGTATATGAACTGGAGGACATCATTCTCAATCGCGAATACCCAGAGAAAAAAATAAAAATTGGGGGCCAGCTCACCCTAGAAGAAAGGGAGGAAATCATCACCATTTTGAAAAATAATCTAGATGTCTTTGCCTGGAAGGTCGAGGACATGAGAGGAATAAAGGAAGAGGTGGTTGTCCACAAGTTGGAAGTCGACTCGTCTGCTAAACCTATCAAGCAAACAAGGAGAATCTTTGCAAATGACAAGGAAGATGCAATAAAGGAAGAAGTGCAAAATTTACTAAATGCTGGAATCATCAGGGAAGCAATCTATCCTGCTTGGTTAGCCAATGTTGTGATGGTCAAGAAACATAACGGGAAGTGGCAAATGTGTGTAGACTTTACAGATCTCAACAAAGCTTGCCTAAAAGACAGCTACCCTTTCCCCGGAATAGACAAACTGGTAGACTCAATTGCTGTACATAGAAATCTCAGCTTTATAGATGCCTACTCTGGTTATCACCATATTAATATGGCAAAGGAAGATATTGAGAATACAACCTTCCAGGTGGCTGGAGGAATTTATTGTTATACTATGGTGCTTTTGGCTCAAAAATGCGGGCGCAACCTACCAACGCATGGTCAATAAAGTATTTGGGGAGCAGATATGCCATAATATGGAGGCCTACATTGATGTCATCGTCATTAAGACTAAGAATGGCAGCCACGCCCCGGATTTGGAGGAAACCTTTGACAACCTACGAGCAAACAACATGAAATTAAATCCAAGTAAATGTGTGTTTGGGGTAGCGGTCAGAAAGTTCATAGGCTTTATGGTGTCACTAAGAGGAATTGAGGTGAATCCGGAGAAAATCAAAGCCTTGATAGACATGAAAGAACCTACCAGCATCAAATAGGTTAAAAGGATGAATGGAAGAATAGCAGCCCTTGGTAGGTTTATTGGAAAGTCTGCGGAAAAATCCCTGCCTTTTTTCAAAATGTTGAAGGGGACCAAGAGCTTCTCATGTACATCTGAATGCTCAGAATCATTCAAACAATTGAAGGAGTACTTGGGATCCCCTCCTTTGCTAAGCAGCCCCGTAATGGTAGAAATGCTATATGTCTTCCTAGGAGCCACGGATCACGCTATAGCTGTGGTACTAGTCTGGAATGAAGGAACCACTCAGAAAGCTATCTATTAGGTCAGCAAGGCATTATCAGATGCGGAGACCAGAAACTTCAATGCAGAAAAGATAGCCTACGCTCTAGTCTTAGCGGAAAGAAAGCTACGAACATACTTTTCTGCATACCCCATTACTGTGTATACAAATGCACCCCTGAAGAAAATCTTGCATAAGTTGGACTGCTCAGGACGTCTCCTTAATTGGTCTATCAACTAACTGAGTTTAATATCAGATACCAACCTAGGAAGACACTCCTAGCACATCCTCTTGTCGATTTTATGGTTGAAACCGCCTTCATAGGTGAGCATGACCCCACCTCCCGTAAGCGCAAAAAACCTGGGGGGAAGAATCGACCATCGAGCTTCCATCCAGCTACTGGGTCATATACACAGATGGATCAGCCACTAAGAAAAGAAGCGGAGGTGGAGTCATACTAGCAAGTCCTGATGGGGAGCACACTATCCAGGACGTAATCAGATTCAAGTTCCCTCCTTCCAACAATCAAATTGAATACGAGGCTCTGATATTTGGTATAGAGTTGGCATCTTTCTATAGAGCAACCAAAATTGCCGCCTTCTGTGATTCCCAGCTTGTGTCAAACAGATAAAAGGGGATTACAACACTCAGCACCCCATACTTACAAAGTATAAAGACCTCGTACTAGACATAATGAAAAAGCTGGAATTTTTTCAAATAAGTCAAATAGGCCAGGAGGACAATCAAGTAGCAGATGTACTATCTAAACTGGCAACTATTGACGTGACAGATCCTAATTCTAACCCACTCATAGTCTTGGCCGAGGAACCTGCCTACAAAAGACTATGAGTGATGCTCCTAGATAGGGAGAAGAAGTGCTGGATAGATGAATACATAGACTTCATTGAACAGAACCAACTGCCTGAGGACGAAACACATGCTAGTCTTATCAAGCAGAAGTTAGTATGGTTCACATTATGGAACAGGATCCTGTACAGACGATTATTCACAAAACCCCTGCTAAGGTGCGTCTACCCCAAGGAAACAGAAAATCTCTTGGCAGAATTCCATGAACGCATCTGTGGTGATCACCCGGGGGCTAGAACCTTAGCTGACAATATCATCACTCTAGGTTACTATTGGCCAAACCTGTGAGATGACGCACAAACCTACGTAAGAAAGTGTGACAAATGCCAGAGATATGCTGATATTCCTAGACTGCTAGTAGTGGAACAAACACTCATCATACCTACCACTGAGCTGAACAGACTATGAGTCAGACACATCGAGTCATAAGTAATCAGACCTTAATGTAATGGCCAAGCGGAAGCTGCCAACAAGTTGGTGCTAACAACCCTAACTAAGAACCTGGAAGGAAGTGATGGTAGATGTTTGGATGAACTTCGCTTGGCCTTGTGGGCAGTTCGTACAACCAACCAGGGTCCAACTGGGGAAACCCCATTCGCAATGACCTTCGGATCTGAGGCTATGGCACCGGTAGAGATGGCTATCCTACAACAAGAAATTCACTCTACGTCTCTACGATGAGCAGGTCAACAAGGTCAATAGGCTGCTATACTTAGACCTAGTATATGAGAGAATACTAGCTGCTAAAATGAGGATGGTAAACTATAAGCAAATAACCAAAGCCTATAATGACAAAATGGTCAATAGAAGAGTATTGGAAGTCGGAGACTGGGTACTTAGAAAGATTGAAACTACTGACATAAAGGCAGAACATAACAAGCTCTCCCCAAACTGGGAAGGTCCCTAAATCATCACTCAAGTAATCAGAGAAGGGACCTAAAGAATGAAGACCCCAGATGGGAAAGAGCTGAAACATCCGTGGTATTCTGATAATCTACAGAAATATTATCATTAATTTCAATTTTTTTTATGCAATAGATTAGTCTTTGTTAATATTTTTCTTTATTTTCAAGTAAAATATGATTGCAGTTTGATGTAATCAGTTTCAATTAATGAAGATTCAATTTTTATCAAGGCAAATGACTAGCAACACCCCTCTGAAAGACGAGGAGCCCCCTCCTCGGCATTGAAGGGATAAAATCCCACTTTATCTAAGACCTATGTCGAATGACCTTCCTCGTAATAGAGAGATAAAATCCTAAAAATTCATCTAATACCTATGTTGAATGACCTTCCTCGGCATATAGAGATAAAATCTTAAAAATTTATCTAAAATCTATGTCAAATGACCCTCCTCGGCATAGAAAGATAAAATCCTAAAAATTTATCTAAGACCTATGTCGAATGACCTTACTCAGCATAGAAAGATAAACTCCTAAAAATTTATCTAAGTGTTAAGCCGAATGATCTTCCTCAGATTAATGGATAAACTTGCAATTTATTCAAGTGTTAAGCCGAATGATCTTCCTCGGCTTAATGAATAAATTCACTATTTATCCAAGTGATTAGACCGAATGAGCTTCCTTAGTTTAAGAACTAATTCCAAATGACGAGGTGATCCTCCTCGACATCAAAATAAGGTTGGATACTTAGACAAATCATTAAATATACAAGCAAACATTCAATAGTTCAAACAAAAACAGTTCAAAGATGTAGTAAAAATTAACGTCGACAAGTAATTGAGGAAAAGCATAATATTGATTGGAAGATTAAAAGTACATAGATTCCATACTCAAAAAATTACAACAAAATAAAAACAGAAAAATAAGTCTTCAAGCCTGATCATCATTGGTGAAGAGGTCATCTTGGTCGATTTCGGCTTCAAGGATTGTGACCTGCTGAAATTACCCGGGATTTCGCGCGGGCGGCGCGAAACGCGGTTGTCTTTCGCGGAGGGTTGGTGTCTGAGACCTCGCTTCATGGGAAGGAAAAAATGAGGAGTCGCCACGCGGTTTTGTATTTTGAGCTCAAACGTTGAGAAACGGCTTTTGTGAAAATGGTGTCGTTTTTATTGGTAGAAAAAACTTAGGAAAAGGCTTTGAAAACGGGGGTCATTTTTATTGGTAGCAAAAACGAGTAAAAAGCTTTTTAGTACCAGAGATTGTTAGGTTCGGAGGTCACGTTACGTTTCGAGAAGAGTATATTGAGATCACCCGAAACGCCTCGTATGACGAGTCTTTCTACCTTTCTCCAAATCGTGTGTGTGTGTGTGTGTGTGTGTGTTTCGAAATGGGGGCTTGAATGACAAGCTTAATCTTGGTTTGAATGTCAAACGTTGATTAGGTGATCTTTTGAAAAAAAAGCGATCGTTTGAATGACAAACGTCGGTTTTGAGACGGAAATGAGCGTTTGCGTGGCAAACGTCGGTTTTGAGTTTGAAATGAGCGTTTGCGTGACAAACGTCGATTTTGAGTTTGAAATGAGCATTTGCGTGGCAAACGTCAATTTTGAGACGGAAATGAGCGTTTGCGTGACAAACGTCGGTTTGAGTTTGAAATGAGCGTTTGCGTGGCAAACGTCGATTTTGAGCTTTTTTGAAAAGGAGTTCGAATGACGAACTTTTGGTTTTGAACCGGGCGATTCATTATTAATGATTTTTACGGGAAAAAATGTGTTTTAAATGATTTTGAATGTCAAATAGCGGCTTTTAGTTTGAAAGATGAGCGTTCGGATACCAAACGTCATTTCGCGCGTTTTGAAAGAGAGTTCGAAGGACGAACTCCGGTTTTGAACCGGGCATTACATTGTTAACGATTTTTACGGGAAAAATGCGTATTAAATGACATGCAATCAATGAATCGGGTTGCGACTCGGACTTTGAAAAGTAAATACTATCACGATCTAAACGGGTCAGACTTTGTAAATGACAGTATTTAAAGCAGTATCAACGGAATCAAACGATCCGGAATCGTAAATGACGATCGACGAGCCAAACGGCTCGGAGTTGTAAATGACGATCAACGAGCCAAAACGGCTCGGAATTGTAAATGACAGAAAGTAAATGTTGATCAACGGATCGATCGATCCGGAATGGTAAATGACAGAAAAAGTAAACGGAACAGGGTCGGAATGCCGTTTTAACCCGTGATTACTTCTCTTACGGAAAGAGAAGAGGATCGAGGGGCTAAAACGTATCGGACCCCGTTAGACGGAGGCGTCTACATTTCAGTAAAGGTGTTCGAAACGGTTATAGCGACTGGCGCGTAAACCGAGACGAAATGAGAGATTAGAGAGAGGGAGTTATACCTATGGCTAGGGTCGACTCCTTTGGCTCGAAAGGTGTGTAAGGGACACGGAAAGAGGTTTGAAATGGTGTTTCGTAGTGGTGAGGGACGTATTTGATCGAAATACGAAGGTTTCACGCGAATCGAGGCAAAACGGGAGCTCGGGAGGGGTGAAACTGGTAAGGGCCGTGGGCTGTGGTGAAATTTTGGGGTAATTTGTTGTTCTGAAATGGCTTTGACAGCCCTCCTATTTATAGGTGAAAAATGCAGTAGGAGTCCGGTCGGACTTAGACTGATTTCCAGGGGTTTTGTGGTATTTTGGAATTTTGAGGGTGAATGTGCGCTTGCCAAAAAAATAAAAGGGGAGTCGCCACGCCATTTTTAAGAGGAAACATTGAAAACCTTTTATGAAAGAGAAAATGGGTTCGGGGGTCAAGTTACGTGTTGGGAAGAACCGAGAGTTCACCCAACACGCCTCGTCCGTAGACGAGTCTTTCAATGTTCAACGTTCAATTCATCCAAATGTGTGTGCAAAGTGTGTATGACAAAATATGTATTAAAATGCATAAGAGTGCTTTATTTTATTACTCAACAAGGGGGAAATACAACTTGTAAGCCATTGACTCTGGGAGGCCACGTCCCACTTTACACCGAGGACAAACCGTAACAGAATTACAACCGAAAGGATGATCTTCGCGAATGGTCACCATGCGTGTCGCGTGACACAGACATGCTAGGCACGATGTGTCGCGTGACACATGTTTACCGCTTGTGGACCTTACATTTTGAGCACAGATCTAACAGAAATCAATCCAAATCCCAACACAATACCAAAACATCTCAGAAACAGTGAATTTATAATGGATTGACCAAGGGGACGTGGATATAGGGAGATCCACGCTCCCTTGGCCAATGAACAAAAAATACCACAATTCACATTATGAATACCAATTAAACCAAGCTAAACAGATTAAACAGAGAGATCGGCAGTTGGGACTTGATAATCAGGGACGGATAGAGTCTAATTATCAAGTCCGGGGAATAATGTGCAATGAAATAAGTAAACATCAAATAAATGAGATAAAGGTGAGGGAAGAAATTCGTTACCCTCGTAGTCCACGCTCCCTAAACCAAGTTAGGCTTAAGGATCTTCAAACAGCTTCACGGAACAAACTCACGAACCCGGATTGAAACGGTGATTTAACTCCAAGTGCCTGTGCGTTGAACTAACTTGAGATCGGGAACAGAGGAGTTGACGGCAATTGGTTTTTTGGGTATAGAGAAGGGTGAAACCAGGTTAGGCAGGTTAGGCAATCGGTTTCAGGTGAGGAAGGATAACTGTTAGGGCCGGTGAAGATGGCGATTTCGGGAGAGAAGTTTGGTGGAAGCGGTTGTGGTTAGGATAGGCGGAGGAGATGGTGATGAAGCTTGGCGTCGGATTTGGAGGAAACTTATAAAAAGTTCCCGGAAGTCTCGGAACGGACTGAGAATTTACCAAAACGCCCCTTAGTGCAATTTTATCATTTAAAATGCACCTAAAAAGGGATCGCGAATTGGATTGGCGTACTTACAGAGCCCCTCGGCAACGTCACTTATGGAAGAAGTGAGGTTGTCGATAAAATAAGACCCAATCCCAATGAGCGGCTGGGGAATAAGTCGGAGGGCTAGACGGTGATCTGGGGAAAAGGATGGCTGGACCTTTTGAGAAAGGATTCCTACGTATCCCGGGGAGGGAATCAAGCCAAATCGTAGTTCAACAAAGAGGTGGTGCTAACGAGAGGCCACGGGCTTTGTACCCAAAAGAAGTGAGAATGTATGGTGCCTCAAACCGAAAAGTGAGAACGTATGGTGCCTCAAACCAAAGAAGTGAGAACGTATGGTGCCTCAAACCGAGAAGTGAGAACGTATGGTGCCTCAAACCGAAGAAGTGAGAACGTATGGTGCCTCAAACCGAGAAGTGAGAACGTATGGTGCCTTAAACCAAAGAAATGAGAGAGTATGGTGCCTCAAACCAAATAAGTGAGAACGTATGGTGCCTCAAACCAAAGAAGTGAGAACGTATGGTGCCTCAAACCAAAGAAGTGAGAACGTATGGTGCCTCAAACCAAGAAGTGAGAACGTATGGCATCTCGGACCGAAGAAGTGAGAACGTATGGCGTCTCGGACCGAAGAAGTGAGAACGTATGGCGTCTCGAACCGAAGAAGTGAGAACGTATGGTGCCTCAAACCAAAGAAGTGAGAACGTATGGTGCCTCAAACCAAGAAGTGAGAACGTATGGTGCCTCAAACCGAAGAAGTGAGAACGTATGGTACCTCAAACCGAAAAGTGAGAACGTATGGTGCCTCAAACCGAGAAGTGAGAACGTATGGTGCCTCAAACCGAAGAAGTGAGAACGTATGGTGCCTCAAACCGAAGAAGTGAGAACGTATGGCATCTTGGACCGAAGAAGTGAGAACGTATGGTGCCTCAAACCGAAGAAGTGAGAACGTATGGTGCCTCAAACCAATTTTAAAAATGGCGTGAGATCTATGGCGTCTCGAACCGATTTTAAAACGACGTGAGACCTATGGTGCCTCGGACCGATTTTGAAAATAACGTGAGATCTATGGCGTCTCGAACCGATTTTAAAAATAACGTGAGACCTATGGTGTCTCGGACCGATTTTAAAAATAACGTGAGACCTATGGCGTCTCGGATCGATTTTAAAAATAACGTGAGACCTATGGCGTCTCGGACCGATTTTAAAAATAACGTGAGACCTATGGTGTCTCGGACCGATTTTGAAAATAACGTGAGATCTATGGCATCTCGAACCGATTTTAAAAATAACGTGAGACCTATGGTGTCTCGGACCGATTTTGAAAATAACGTGAGACCTATGGTGTCTCGGACCGATTTTGAAAATAACGTGAGACCTATGGTGTCTCGGACCGATTTTAAAAATAACGTGAGACCTATGGCGTCTCGGACCGATTTTAAAAATAACGTGAGACCTATGGCGTCTCGGACCGATTTTAAAAATAACGTGAGACCTATGGCGTCTCGGACCGATTTTAAAAATAACGTGAGACCTATGGCGTCTCGGACCGATTTTAAAAATAACGTGAGACCTATGGTGTCTCGTCCCGATTTTGAAAATAACGTGAGATCTATGGCGTCTCGAACCGATTTTAAAAATAACGTGAGACCTATGGTGTCTCGGACCGATTTTAAAAATAACGTGAGACCTATGGCGTCTCGGACCGATTTTGAAAATAACGTGAGACCTATGGCGTCTCGGACTGATTTTGAAAATAACGTGAGACCTATGGTGTCTCGGACCGATTTTGAAAATAACGTGAGACCTATGGTGTCTCGGACCAACTTTGAAAATAACGTGAGATCTATGGTGTCTCGGACCAACTTTGAAAATAACGTGAGATCTATGGTGTCTCGGACCAACTTTGAAAATAACGTGAGATCTATGGTGTCTCGGACCAACTTTGAAAATAACGTGAGATCTATGGCGTCTTGAACTGATTTTAAAAATAAAGTGAGATCTATGACGTCTCGGACCAATTTTAAAAATAACGTGAGATCTATGGTGTCTCGGACCAACTTTGAAAATAACGTGAGATCTATGGTGTCTCGGACCAACTTTGAAAATAACGTGAGATCTATGGTGTCTCGGACCAACTTTGAAAATAACGTGAGATCTATGGCGTCTCGAACCGATTTTAAAAATAAAGTGAGATCTATGGCATCTCGGACCAACTTTAAAACAACATGAGACCTATGGTGTCTCGGACCGATTTTAAAATAACGTGAGATCTATGGCGTCTCGAACCGATTTTAAAAATAAAGTGAGATCTATGGCGTCTCGAACCGATTTTAAAAATAACGTGATATGATGATTTGACGCTTGAAAGAAATATGCGTTCATACCTGTGCTGTGCTCACCTATAGCTGTCGGAAGGTCTTAGACTATCATTGTTGTTGGTGATGGAGGGTTGTAGCTACCGGAGGGACTCACGCTATTGCTGCTTCTGCTGGGATAAGTGTAGCTGCCGGAGGGACCTATACCACTTGTCTATACTTGCTGGGTGGCCATTCACGGGACATGCTCTGACTGAAAATCTGCCCTTGGGAACGGGCTCTGACTGAAAATCTGCCCACGGGCTCTTGGTAAAGATAATCTCGATGTGCGGAACATGCCTTAAAGTCGCTGAGGCTGGTGAGCATTATCGCCTGGATTCTGGGACAGCTAGGGCTCTTTTCCTTTTTTTTCTTTCGTCGACAAGCACTGCTTGGAGGTTGAGGCAGCTAAGGCTCTTTCAGGTGATGCTGGTGAGTCCGGATCTGACGCAGATATTAAAGGCGGGGTCTGCCATCTGCAGGATTTGGAATCCTTATCCAAGGTTGCGATTTGAGGGGCAATCTTCCCGATCAGATTACGATCACCTGATTATTATACCCTACGGGGGAGGAAAACACAAAACTTCTAGGCACTTTTCATTTTATTAGACTCTTGCTTATGCATTATTAATCTTTTGTTGCACAAGTCCATCTCAGCTGGGGAGAATAGGAAGGGAAGTGGGGATTTTGCACGGCTTGACAAGTGGATATGTAGGTAGCCATTATGCTATGAGGAGTCGTGTATAGGACGAAAGTGTTTATAATGAGGTGGACCCTCTCCCGTGAGGTGGAAAAACGATATGGCTCGATTAGGCAAGTCGGGGACGCTCCCGAGAGTACAGATTGCAGCGGGTTGTAAGTACCCAAATCTGGCTCATGCCTTCCGGTTAAATTTCCCGGCAATTTCGGTAAGTTTTCCGGTAATTCCCCAGACCTTCCTAGTGTTCCGGAAACATTCCGAAACTGTTTTTAATTAATTTAGGGCTGAAGGGGATCCTTCCTAATTAAGAAACACGTTTTTCTTAATTAGGAGGAAAGGTTCTAGAATTTGCCACCTTGCATGGTTCTAGAATGCTGAGTCATTGTGGATAATGCCGCACGGCTGCATTAGCTCGCTGTCCTTAGCCGCACGGCTTCATTAGCCTTATCCAGTCTGCCTATAAATAGAGCCCTCCTCTACCCATTTTAAAACAACAATCAACACACAAAATCATCCACAAACACTCCAAATACGTGAAGAACACTGCTGGAAGCTCAAGAAGGTGAAGAAGAAGGCCAAGAAGCTCCCTCCTTCCTCCTTGAAGATCCAAGACCAACCTCTCCTCCTAGCTCCGCCCGAAGAAGAAGGAAGCCATTGGTAACCTCGCACGCCCTAACCTCGCATCCTAATTGCTTTATAAATTGCTCATTGCATTACCTTTATATTGCTTGGGACTTGGTAGATTAAAGATCATATCTTCATATTCCCCCTTCCCCTTTTGCATGCATTAGACATCATTTGTCATAAAAATGTAGTCTTTTCCCATAAAGGTGCATCCTTTGCACCTAAAACCCCCATTTTCAAATGAAAATGTCATCTTTATGCATCCTTTGCATATAAAAATCAAATCTTTTCAATCAAAATGCATCATTTGCATCCAAAATCCCTTTTCCAAGCATTATTTGCTTTAAAGACCATGTCTTTACCATAAACTAGCATCATATGCTTTTCAAAATGCAATCTTTATGCATCATTTGCATAATGAATGCCAATTTCTTCAACAATCCCACGTACCAGTATCTCTTTTCGAAATTTTTTTTTTTTTTTTTTGAAAAAATGAAAGAAAGCTTTTCCCTTTGAGCGGGTTAGACTCCCGTCGCCGATTTCATTAATCATGCTTGCCTTCTTTACCATGCATTGCATCATTTGCATCTTGGAATCTGTGCATACTTTGAACGGGAAACAACCCGAAAAATAGCAAAAGGAGTGGAACCTGGAAAATTGATCCATGCAAACAGACGGCTCAATCCTCCCGGATTATGACCGGGCGACCTCGGTGGCAATTCCACCAGGAAAAATCATGGCTAATCCGGGCAGTCCTAGCGCCTTGGGGCTACTTCATCTCCATGATCGATCGGGGCTCCCGGAAAATTTACGTGCTTATGTGTTGCGTTTTCCCCGTCCCGAAAATCATTCCTTTAAAACACATTCTGAAAATCTCTGTTTTAACTCAAAAAGGAACATTTTTAGGAGACCGCACACTACGCGCACCTCGATATATCCCCGTACACTTTTGCACGCACGTCCTTCAAACCCGAGGGTGGTTCCAGTGCGATCACGGACAGCCTTACGATGCTCCCGGCGCGCACGGAATCATCCCAACCTCCCCAGGGCAGCCAGTGTCGACCAATGCACAGTCCGTGTCACACGTTTCAAAAAACCGTGACTGTTGGTTGGTTTTTGGTCTAGTCCGTGTCATATAGCCCAGTTGCATACCCTCATAAAGGTCAAGCCTTAGTTCATAACGGAAGAAGAACTCTGCCAAAATTCCGACAAGGAAAAATTGGCAAGATCTCGACTCCGACATTGACTATTGACCTTGACCTGCACGGAATGCGCAAGAGTCAAGACCGAGTCTTTGCCAACCAATCAAAAGATCTTTCGCTCAAGCTAAGCTCTGCTAAAATTTCGACAAGGAAAAATTGGCAAGATCTTGACCCGGCATTGACTTCGATTCTAACTCACGCCCGGCGTATGCAACGAAGTTCAATGTGACACTGTGTCATCCGGCTTTTGCCGCCCGACCCATGCCTATTATCTTCTCGGACATTACCGAAAGTCAAAACATCATTCGCTCAAGCGAAATTCTACCGAAATCCAATCAAGGCTGAAAGACGAGACTTTCCCGGTATTGCCTTGACCATAATTCGCATCGCTCGTGCGTTGAAAGTTCCTATGACCCGCTAGACCCGATAGGAGCGTTCTTTACTCTCGGTCGGTGGGATCCGCGTGCCCTATAGGACCCTCGCCCGGGGCTGTCCACCCTGGGAGGTCGAAATACAGGTGGAATACGAGGGGCTTATAGACGTAGTGACGGAACCCACTGATCCAGGATCTAGAGTAGTTGCGAAAAAGAAGGGCAAACCCCCCTTTTCCAACCAAATAGAAATAAATAAAAGACATTGTTTTAAGTAAACTTGAACAATTAATGTAATCATAATTGCATGGTCCTATCTCTGATATCCCTAATCGAGACCTCCTCGGTCCGATTTCCGATTTTCCTGTCCCGACCTTTCATGGTCAAATCCCTAATCGAGACCTCCCCGGTCCGATTTCCGATTTTCTATCTCGACCCTTCGCGGTCAAATCCCCAATCGAGACCTCCTCGGTCCAATCTTCAATTTCCTATCTTGACCTTTCATGGTCAAATCCTTAATCGAGACCTACTCGGTCCGATTTCCGATTTTCCTATCTCGACCTTTCATGGTCAAATCCTTAATCGAGACCTCCTCGGTCCGATTTCAGATTTTTCATCTCGACCTTTCATGGTCAAACCCCTAATCGAGACCTCCTTGGTCCGATTTCCTATTTTCCTATCCCGACCTTTCACGGTCATTTTCCTAATCGAGACCTCCTCGGTCCGATTTCCTATTTTCCTATCCCGACCTTTCATGGTCAAATCCCTAATCGAGACCTCCTCGGTCCAATTTCCAATTTTCTATCCCGGCCTTTCATGGTCAAATCCCTAATCGAGACCTCCTCAGTCCGATTTCCAATTTTCTATCTCGACCTTTCATGGTCAAATCCCTAATCGAGACCTCCTCGGTCCGATTTCCGATTTCCTATCTCGACCTTTCATGGTCAAATCCTTAATCGAGACCTCCTCGGTCCATTCTCCAATTTTCAATCTTGACCTTTCAAAGGTCTCATCTTTTCCGATCAATTAGGATTAGGAGAAATTGTGTTTTGAGTAAAACTTAAGCGATAAGTGCATGTTACTTGAGCCTTCAGCCTAAACACTTACCTCTAAGCCTAAACACTTACCTTCGAGTCTAAACCTTACCTATCCCCGAGTCTAAATCTTGCCTATCCCTTTCCCGCAGCGAGAAAGAAGTGGACGAGAATACTGGGTCAGCGGCTTTTCAGAAAACCTTAGGTTCAGACAGTTCATCAGCTCAGAGAGTCAGAATGGCAGATTTGACAGAAAACAGTGAGGGTGCAGGAAATCAGATGATTAGGAAGGAAGAGTTAGTCCTGGCTTTGGAAAATGCCCAGAAGGTTCATGAAGAGCAGAGCATCAAGTCATTGCTCATCGGTGCTCTTCGCCGTCATGGGGTTCAGATAGTGGTCGAGTCCAACGGTTCCCTGGCTATGGTAGAAGATGAGACTCCAGAAGTAGCCATCTCAGCTCCCCCGACCTATAACCAATACCTTCCTCCATCCACATATGATCCCTTGCCAAGGATCACTTCTCCTCGGTCCTTTCTAACATCCCAGCTCATCAGGGCTCCATCGCCCTCAGCTCCTCAGAACGGATTGGGCTTTACCCCACCTGTCTCTCAGTTTCAGCAATACCTGCCAGTCTATACTCCAGCTTCACATAATCAGTCTGAGATATGTGGCTATGTTCTGAAACCCCTATACCCGCCTGAATGCGATCATGAGTTGCCAAAGGATGATCCAAGTTTTCAGCTGTCACCTACCGGACTTAATGAATTCAGCCGTCAGTTTGCTACTACAAGTCCTGTTGCCAGTTCCGGTAACCTGAGAGTCCCCGTTGACCCCTATGTGGCAATGTTGATGGAGCAAGTGAAACAGATGCAAGAGAAGCTTGACCTCATGACGAGTATCAATACTCCCTTGACCCAAGATGTCGAGCCAAGCAAGGAAATGACTCCACCAAGCATAACCCAATGCCATCAGTACCAAGCAGCAACTGTACCCAGCTTAGCACCAGTTCCTCACAAAGGAAAGAGTGTCGTAGCCTCCTTCAGCCAAATCCAACAATGGAACCAATTGGACAAAGGAAATCCAAGTCTTGAGAACAACAAGGTCTCCCAAAAACTCCGCTCCTTTCATTTTGACAACATGGAGATGCCTTTAAGCAAGATGCTGGAAAAGATGATGAAAGAAAAGCTAATAAAGCCATTGGAAAATTGGAAGCCCAAGAACCCCAACGTTCGAGTGGATGAATCTAAGCATTGTCTTTTCCATCAATACCCTGGGCACGACACTGATGATTGCACCTATTTGAGGCATGAGATCCAGAAGCTGATAAAAGATGGGAAGCTCGAGAACCTCCATGGGCCAAAAACAGAAAGCTATGGTAAGAGGTCGATTCAGGAAGTGCAAGGTCAGAAACGTCAGCCTGATGATTTTGGGATGCCCATGAGCAAAGTTTTCGATGATTTGGTGAAACAAGGCCTTCTCACACCTCTCGAGAATTATAAGCCAAGAAACCCAAGTAGAGTTGACAAGGCCAAGTTCTGCGGATACCACAAGCATTATGGTCACATGACGGACAAGTGTTTGGATCTGAAGAAAGAAATTCAGTGGCTGATCTACGAAGGAAAGCTCAAGTTCCCTGGCAGTCCAACCAGCGAAGAGTAGCTAGACTAGGGTCTACCTATCCTTAAGTAAGACTAAAAAGAGAAAAGAAAAATAGTCTCTCAGTCAACCTTCGTAGGTTCTAGTACTTTTCTTTTTCAATCAAGTCCTCTACGGACATTGTATTTAATCTTTAATTTTCTATAAAAGAGTCTTCTTCTTTTCTTACTAGACTTAAGACATTATTTGCACACCTACATTACATTTAATGAAATGGTTTTATTTTAGATGATCACTTGCATTGCTCAACAAATAATCTCTCGAAATAATTCACGTTCCGATTAATCAGTGTGAGAAAGTCAACTAATGCCTTCCCCATACACTTTCCTTACCTCACAAAAAGCCTTCATTAAACCATACACTTTCCCAATCATGTCCTCACCTTCATCTTGACCAAGTCAATGACGGCGGCAACATCAAGGGACAACAAGAGGTCACTCAGCTTCAAAAGATTGACCCCATGTCGACAACAACCTAGGAGCTTGGCTTAGACTTCAAGGGTATCAAGAAAGTTCAAGCAGGGGCTCACCTTGGCCCTCAAATGCTTCAGAAAATAAAAAAAATGTAGTGCAAAAAGAGTAATGCCCAGCTAGGCTGAAAATCCCAAAAAAGGGAGCAGTCTAGGCAAAAAACAGGGTTGCACATAAAAAAAAAGGAAAAAAATGATGAGGCCAAGGACCCAGCGTCACCAATCAAAAGTTTGACGGACAGACAAAGTCAAAGCTCGAAGAACAAAAGTTGTCGATAACAATGGGGCAGTCGAAGCAAAGCCAGAAGCATTTCATAAGCCTGCAGGCACGTACGAATCCTTTCTTCCCCAACGAAAGAGGAAGCAATCAGAAGCAGCCGTCCAAGAATGACTTGGTCAAGGAATCATCCCGAGGCCCACGCCTCATCATCATCTCATCCTAAGCCTTTTCACTAAAGGAACCACAAATCCCAAAGCCTAAGCAGTCCGGTCGAGGCCGAACTACGGCGACCTGAGCTCCTCACAATGAGGGGAACGTAGGCAACCAAAAATGGTCCGGTCATAAACACATTCAAATTCCCGAAAATTCGGTCTCATCAGTGGCCTCTTCCATAAGCATATCCAAATTCCCGAAAACCCGGTCTCATCAAATGACCTCTTCCATAGACACAATCAGATTCCAGAAAACCCGGTCTCATCAATGACCTCCCTATACACAAACTTTTCTTTCACACCAGCCAACCTTGATCCGCGACATTGGTTGACTTTCTCCTCATGATTAATAAGAATGTTTTTTCATATCGAGATTAATGGTTGAATAACCCGAACATCAATAAAGGGTTTTAAGCAATCTTGTGATCATTGTAAATAAAACAAGTTTTCAGATGTCTTGACAAGTCTTCTCTTTCTACATCTTAGGAAAGATAGTGCTAAACACTAATTTTCTATCAGCAGGGGCTTTCATACACTTTTACAAACCTTTCTACGCTTATACTCTCTCAAAAGAGTCAAACCCAAAGCGAGTTTTTGTGCCTACATCGAATAAGACCATCAAGATAACACAAAATCGGGATCTATTCCCACCTTTCGAAAAATATGCCCCTGCATGTATATATCTTCCTAAAATTCTTCTCTTCGTCCACATTTTCTTAAGGTTGACTGAGTGACTAAAGAAAATAAAAGAGAGAGTACGAAAGGATAGATCTTCCCTCTTCTGCTACAATTCGCATTAGGGTTTCCTTGAAACTCTTCGAAGTTGAGGCTTTGCCAAGCAGTTTCTTTAGACTGGGGCTTCTTTAGCCATTTTTGGGGTCTGCATCGGGTTCTTCACTAGGTCACAAGATGGATCCAGTCTTGGTTAGATTAACCTCAGGATCACTTTCGCAATACCAATCATATTGGGATTTTTGCTAGACTGGGGCTTCACTAAGTCACTTCTTTGAAACCTAAGACTTCGCCTACTTAGTTCGTCCAACCGGGGCTTTACAACCGAGGCTTTGCCAATGAAAGGATCTTTCCTTGCTTTAATAAGACATGGGGCTTTGCAGAAAGTTTTTCCTTAGACCGGGGCTTCGATAAGTTGCATCCACCCCTCGAAGAAAGGTTTGGTCACTTCGACATCTGCTTTAGTCTTTGGTGGTAAAAGCACATCGGCATCGGCTTCAAATGCCAAAGTGTGAGAAAGGAACATTCATCGAGACCCGAGGTTTAAACCCAGTCTCGGCCCAAGAGGGAATTCTAGTCCACGTTGACAACATCTCGGAACAACGGCGGTTCGATCCGCACCTGCAGGATACAACCCCACCTGCTTGAAACCCGTCCTAAACACATTCCATATGTACATCTAGACCCAGTCTCTACCATTGTTTCCAAGAAAAAAATCACCCTAGGCTCAAGTAACGTGCCAATTGCTAATAATACATTTTCTCCCAAAAGCGCCTTCGTTACTTCCGTTATAACAAGATAACACCAGGCGACAGTTTCCTAATTGTCAAAAATCCAACTTTGGCTACCTCTATCACAGATTGAGAAGTATGCTCAAGTTTTCCAGTTATAGCTGCCTCTATCTACTCGATAGTGACGTAAGCTTTAGCTTCCTCAGGTGACAACCTCCATTAATTGTCAAAACCTCAAGGGTCCTAGACATCGTTCCTAACTGTCTAGATGAAGCTTGAACTACGATCAAGGCTTGATTCCTCCGGGATACGTAGGTAGCCTTTCAAAAAAGGTTCAGCCATCTGACCACTTTGGTCATCTTCTCTTTCTCCATTAGTGCATAAGCTTTTCATAAAAGTCCAATTTTTTGACCACATTGGTCACCCCTTTTGATTTGGCACATTCCTAGTAGGATCGGTTGTTTGACCTCCTAGGTCACCCCGTTTCCATCCTTATAGGAAGGGATCAAATATCTCTTTGCCATTGTCCCAAGGAGGCCAGGTATGTGACCTCTTTGGTCATCCAATTCCAACCCGTATCGGCAATTCCACCCAATTCCAAAGGTTACGAAAAGTACGCTCGTGCTATGTATGTCACGCGACAAACCTGGCCACATGGCATACTAGGTCGCGCGACATACTAAGCCCATGTGGCTGGTTTTTACAATTTTTGCCCCTGAAGGCTCAATCTTACAATTTTGTCCCCCATAGGCCTGTTTTACCCTTTGTGCACCTGGCATTTCCAATCATTTTCAATCAAATTTTCCCTCCAGTGCCCCCGAGGCTTATTTTACAAATTTACCCCTGTGGCTCATTTTATTTGCCTTTGGCATTTTTAATTCACTTCTTTTACAAAATTATCGGGTACGTCCCACTTCTTTTACAAAAAAATTATCGGGTACATCCCACTTTCTTTACAAAAATCATTGAGTCCTTCTTACTTCTTTACAAAATGCATTCTCTCTCGCGATCTCCGTCATTCCAAGGTGGAAGAATGACATTTCGCTCTATCTTTCGATCTCCGTTATTCCAAGGTGGAAGAATAACATTTCGATCTCTCTCGCGATCTCCGTCATTCCAAGGTGGAAGAATGACATTTCGCTCTATCTTTCGATCTTCGTTATTCCAAGGTGGAAGAATAACATTTCGATCTCTCTCGCGATCTCCGTCATTCCAAGGTGGAAGAATGACATTTCGCTCTATCTTTCGATCTCCGTTATTCCAAGGTGGAAGAATAACATTTCGATCTCTCTCGCGATCTCCGTCATTCCAAGGTGGAAGAATGACATTTCGCTCTATCTTTCGATCTCCGTTATTCCAAGGTGGAAGAATAACATTTCGATCTCTCTCGCGATCTCCGTCATTCCAAGGTGGAAGAATGACATTTCGCTCTATCTTTCGATCTCCGTTATTCCAAGGTGGAAGAATAACATTTCGATCTCTCTCGCGATCTCCGTCATTCCAAGGTGGAAGAATGACATTTCGCTCTATCTTTCGATCTCCGTTATTCCAAGGTGGAAGAATAACATTTCGATCTCTCTCGCGATCTCCGTCATTCCAAGGTGGAAGAATGACATTTCGCTCTATCTTTCGATCTCCGTTATTCCAAGGTGGAAGAATAACATTTCGATCTCTCTCGTGATCTCCGTCATTCCAAGGTGGAAGAATGACATTTCGCTCTATCTTTCGATCTCCGTTATTCCGAGTTGGAAGAATAACATTTCGATTCAGTCAAAGCTCGAACTACGACCTGGCTTGATTCCTCCGGGATACGTAGGTAGCCTACTTTAGGTTCAGCCAATTCGTCACATGTGACACCCCTTTCCCCGGCGGATCTTTTCCGAACTACGGCCTGGCTTGATTCCTCCGGGATACGTAGGTAGCCTTTCATAAGAGGTTCAGCCACTCGACCACCTTGGTCACCCAATCCGTCTCGGCATTCGCCAGATCGGATCCTTTTCTATCGACAACCCCACTCGCCTTGCAAGTGACGTTGCCGAGGGGCTTCTGTAAGTACCCAAATCTGGCTCATGCGTTCCGGTTAAATTTCCCGGCAATTTCGGTAAGTTTTCCGGTAATTCCCTAGACCTTCCTAGTGTTCCGGAAACATTTCGGAACTGTTTTTAATTAATTTAGGGCTGAAGGGGATCCTTCCTAATTAAGAAACACGTTTTTCTTAATTAGGAGGAAAGGTTCTAGAATTTGCCACCTTGCATGGTTCTAGAATGCTGAGTCATTGTGGATAATGCCGCACGGCTGCATTAGCTCGCTGTCCTTAGCCGCACGGCTTCATTAGCCTTATCCAGACTGCCTATAAATAGAGCCCTCCTCTACCCATTTCAAAACAATAATCAACACACAAAATCATCCACAAACACTCCAAATACGTGAAGAACACTGCTGGAAGCTCAAGAAGGTGAAGAAGAAGGCCAAGAAGCTCCCTCCCTCCTCCTTGAAGATCCAAGACCAACCTCTCCTCCTAGCTCCGCCCGAAGAAGAAGGAAGCCATTGGTAACCTCGCACGCCCTAACCTCGCATCCTAATTGCTTTATAAATTGCTCATTGCATTACCTTTATATTGCTTGGGACTTGGTAGATTAAAGATCATATCTTCATATTCCCCCTTCCCCTTTTGCATGCATTAGACATCATTTGTCATAAAAATATAGTCTTTTCCCATAAAGGTGCATCCTTTGCACCTAAAACCCCCATTTTCAAATGAAAATGTCATCTTTATGCATCCTTTGCATATAAAAATCAAATCTTTTCAATCAAAATGCATCATTTGCATCCAAAATCCCTTTTCCAAGCATCATTTGCTTTAAAGACCATGTCTTTACCATAAACTAGCATCATATGCTTTTCAAAATGCAATCTTTATGCATCATTTGCATAATGAATGCCAATTTCTTCAAAAATGCATCATTTGCATAAAAATCAAATCTTTATGCATCATTTGCAATAAAGATCATTTCTTTAAACTAAGTGCATCATTTGCAACCCAAAAATGTCATCTTTTCATTAAAGTGTCATTTTTACATACATTTCCCCCATTCCCCCATTAGCAACCTAGGAACAGACCGGTGTAAAAGATCCTATCTTTACATCGTTCCTTCCATTAAAGGTTCCATGATCTCTTTAGAAAGGGACAACCTTGAACCCTATATCTCCAATTATTGCTTAAGATGAGTATGAAGCATCTATACAAGCTCGACCATCTTAAAGTGTAGGATTGATGGGCTAAGGACCTTCCTTTTCTAAAGAACCTCATCTTTGACCATAAAGAGAGTCATTCTCTCGATCACGCAAGTCCCGAGGGTCCCGAGGTTAAAAATGCGATGATCACAAGTCACAAGATGAGGGCGGGATCATAATCCCGAATACATAAAATCCAAGAAATCCCGAGCGACAACCAACAAATGGTTTGTACGTCCGGAAGACGACTTGGGACATTCCCTCCTTATTTTCAAACACATGCACACAAGAAAGCACGCAAGCAAGCACGATTAATGAAATCATGGGAGACTTGCTCCGGCAAGGCACCTTGGGTGAACGCCAAACGTTCTTCCCAAGGGGTAACTTAACCTCCGAACCCATAAAACCTTTTTTTCAAAGTTTTGAGGTAATCAAAATGGCGTGGCGACTCCGTTTTTTCAAATTAAACCGGATGTCTTCAAACTCGCGTGAATCCAACACAAGCAAAATTTGGGCACACATTCACACGGGTACATTGCTAGTGAGGACAAAGTGCATCGCGCGTCTGAGACAGCAAGCAGCAGAGGGGGGCAGAGAGCAATCTCGGCTTGGCGAAGCCCTAGTTGACAGTGCAAAGCAATCTTGGAGGGAATCTGGTAAGGAGAGCCAGAGGGATTCCTTAACCAAAGCCCCAGCTTGAGGACATTCCATGCAGCTTTATCGTAGGCAGAGTCATCTTGTGGCCACAGAGGCAATTCATCATTTCAAATCGCAGTCAATCAGTCACTGAACAAGACTCGGAAGAGTATGTGCAGGGGCATATCTTTCGAATGGTGGGAAATGAATCCCGAGCTTCTGTATGACACTCTCGCTTTAGGTTTGACTCTTTTGAGAGAGTATAAGCATCACAAGGTGTGGAAAAGTGTATGGAAGCTCCTGCTGACCGACACAGTGTTTGGCTCTATCTTCCTATTATGTAGAAAGAGAAGACTTGTCGAGACACTTGAAAACTTGTCTTATTCATGATGATCACAAAGCTGTTTAAAACCCTTTATTGATGTTCGGGTTATTCAACCACCAAAGCCGATATGAGCAAATATTTTTATCAATCCTGAGGAGAAAGCCTACTGATATCGAGAATCAAACTCAGAAGGATGGAAAATGTATCGGAACGGCCCTTGCTGAGACCAAGTTTTCTGAGATTTGCTCGTATTTGTGACCGGGCCATTTTTGGTTGCCTACGTTACCCCCCATAGCGAGGAGCTCAGGTCATCGTAGTTCAGGTTTATCCCGAATGAAAAGAATGAACGTTGAAATTCGGGGATCTGAGGACCTTTGAGGATTTTGGAAATCGAAAGAACGTGTCCTCTTAGAGTGTCGACGGGAGACACGGATGTGAAGCCCCAGTGGGACGTCCACGGCGGGTGTTTGCGGAGGAGAAATGAAGTATGCTCACATAAAATGTTGAATAAACGGAGGGAATTTGCACAATCTTCACTTGACGGTCCTTTGAGCCGGGATGGACTTGGCTCCTCTTTAAGCAACAATCTGTTTTATGATCTCGATGATATTGGAATGAAACTGATATCCGGTAGGAACTGCGATTGGGTCTCGGGGTTTCGATCGGTCTTTAGGTAATTCGGGATATCATGACCTCTTAAAACGAGAGGTCGGCTGGGCTTTTTATTGACTGGACCTCTAAAGATGAGAGGTTGGCTTTTGGGGATGTGTTTGGGATTTCTATGGCGAGGGAAATCTGCGGTTATATCTTTAACGCCTCTAAGAATGAGAGGTCAATCTTTTGGCTTTGGCTAAAGGCAAAGGTAAGGGTAATGGTAATGGTAATGTTCTCTAAAATCGAGAGGACGGCTTGGGATTGGTCAAGGTATTGGGAATATCCTCTAAAATTGAGAGGATGGCCGGAATTGGTTAGAGGAAATGGTGAGGGGACATCCATGCTGTCTCTTTATTCACTCTGAGACTCCTCTTGAGTAACGACCGGATCCTTTGACTTTTGCTTTTGAGAGGATCACTGGGTACTAGGCTCTCTTTCTTTTCTTTTCTTTTTTTTCATTTTTTTTGTATCTTCTCTTTTTTTGTATTTTCGTCTCTCTCTCTTTTTTTCTTTTGAGAGGAGGATTTCAGCTAGTCCCCAGGATGGATCATTAGTTTTCGTCGTTCTTTGAACTTGGAGACGGTCAATCTTCTTTTGACTCACGGGAGTCTCAAGGATAGTCCCTCTTCTTTTTGGTGATGGCTGAATGGGTTTCAAAAACGTGCCGATCTTGAAATGAAGGGATATTATTTAGTGAGGGTAAGGTAATGGTTTTCCTAAGGGTGAAAGGTTTCAACCGCAGTTTCCACCGGATAGTCTGAACGAGATTGAGTCTTCATTGTTTCCTTTAGGCTTACTTCGAGGAAGATCCGTGCAAATTCATCGAGCAACGAGATAGCGAAGACGAAGGAAAGTATGTGAGCATATGGGAATCGAGGTGGGAAATTGGTAAGCCCCACTTTGGGAAGGATATCAGTCGATTTTCTCGCTCCGATCAATTCAAACATTAGTCATTTCAAAGCATTAGTCGGTGAGCAGCACAAGTGATCATTTGAAATAAGACCATTTCAATTGAGTGTAACGCAGGTGTTCTAGTAATGTCTCGAGTCTAGCAAGAATAGAAACAAAGATTTTTATCACTGCAAAGCAAAATTGGTCCAACTTGGACTCGACAGACTCATGTCCGACAGTGGACATTCTAGATCCTACGAGGACTGATTGACTTCTTCAACATTGGATGGACGGAAGAACATCATCGCCATCGGTGCGGTGAGGACCCTTTTTCAATCTTTCTGTCCTTCACAAATCGCCCTCCTTAGTTTTAACAGTCTGAGGAAACAACCGGGCCTCTCGCTCGTGAGGAAAAAACAACTTCAAGGGTAGCTCTCTGCTCTTCAATGGACACACCTTTTACACTCTGCTGCTGACCCATGGGATATGAGCTTCCAGATTTGTGGGCCATAATCCTCTCTGCACCGAGCATTTTGAATTCCGAATCATATGGACGATCACTCGGGCACTTACTGCTTTCACCTCGGGAATGTAGACCAATGAGCACCGGGAACGAGAGCGCACACCCAACTTGCCATAGTCTTGCAAAGGTGAAGAGGTGAGAGTGTGTATAGACGGAGGGTAGAGAACTTTGAGATGGTACGGGAGAGGGAAGAGCGGGAAAGGAGACGGACTCGTGCAACACTTATTAATCTTCAAGTAAAAATCAGTATCTTTTAAGTCCTATGAACAGTTGGGAAAGGCTAATCCTTTATTTCACGCAATCTAGACCTCGGGGGAACCTATGGACACATCATCCACAAATACACCAAATGTATTGGTTCAAAAATAATAATAGGCAATAGTGCCTAAATAAAACAAAAGCATTTATGAGACGGACGAGCAGCCCCAATTTCTGGAGAAATTTGGGCAGCATAACGGGTATTCCCGAAGAATTTCAAGGAAAAATCCGGCATGACCTCTCGTCGGTGCACGTTGACAAAGCGACATGATCTCTCGTTAGAACATGCCGTGGGAACGGCATGTCCTCTCGTGAAACCATGTTGCGATGGCAACATGCCCACATGTGCTAGGTTTTGGAAATAGGTACGAAAGTCTATTAAGATTTTTAAAACAACTCATTTTAGTGTATTTGAAAATGTCGTGTCAAAACCAATCGTTTTGGGTAAGGTTAAATGTGTGGTGCCACCTATAACGCACTAGGGGGATAGGTTTGACATTAGGCGCTCAAACGTAGGCGAATATTATCACCGTCCGCGATGCCGTCAATTGCACCCGAGGGTTCTAAAGCTATGTGACGTAGTGTGCGGGATGGCTATCTTCCTTTATTTATGAAAATGATTTTTTTTTCATTATTATTTTTTTTATTTGGAAAAGGGGTGATAAAGGAAAAAAACAACACACACACGCCCCACAGAGATACAATAATCAGAGATCAAGAATTTAATTATGGGGGACTGCCCCACAATCACAACCTGTATCAAAATTCAAAGTCCTGCAATTTGGCCTCTTCTGTCGCGTGACACAGGACAGCCATGGCATTTTATGTCGCGTGACAGAAGAGGTCACTTCCAATACGAACCAAAGAATCATAACAAGCCCCCTCCAAGCAAATGCAATAACTCAGCCCCAAGCCCCGGTGCAACAAAGACAATACACAGGAAGCAAGAAAGGGGGAGGAACAAAACAAAGCAATAAGATGCATTTATACACATATGATGTCACAAACAATGCACACACAAGTGAATGGAATAAATGTTGAACAATCACGAAAGTCTGACCCACTTTTGAAAAACAAGTTTCAAGTCCCCAGCGGAGTCGCCATTGAATGTGCGCTAGCCGAAAAAATAAAAGGGGAGTCGCCACGCCATTTTTAAGAGGAAACATTGAAAACCTTTTTTGAAAGAGAAAATGGGTTCGGGGGTCAAGTTACGTGTTGGGAAGAACCAAGAGTTCACCCAACACGCCTCGTCCGTATACGAGTCTTTCAATGTTCAACGTTCAATTCATCCAAATGTGTGTGCAAAGTGTGTATGACAAAATATGTATTAAAATGCATAAGAGTGCTTTATTTTATTACTCAACAAGGGGGAAATACAACTTGTAAGCCATTGACTCTGGGAGGCCACGTCCCACTTTACACCGAGGACAAACAGAACAGGAATTACAACTGAAAGGATGATCTTCTGCGAATGGTCACCATGTGTCGCGTGACACAGGACATGCTAGGCACGATGTGTCGCGTGACACATGTTTACCGTTTGCAGGGACCTTACATTTTGAGCACAGATCTAACAGAAATCAATCCAAATCCCAACATAATACCAAAACATCTCAGAAACAGTGAATTTATAATGGATTGACCAAGGGGACGTGGATATAGGGAGATCCACGCTCCCTTGGCCAATGAACAACAAATACCACAATTCACATTATGAATACCAATTAAACCAAGCTAAACAGATTAAACAGAGAGATCGTCAGTTGGGACTTGATAATCAGGGACGGATAGAGTCTAATTATCAAGTCCGGGGAAAAATGTGCAATGAAACAAGTAAACATCAAATAAATGAGATAAAGATGAGGGAAGAAATTCGTTACCCTCGTAGTCCACGCTCCCTAAACCAAGTTAGTTTTAAGGATCTTCAAACAGCTTCACGGAACAAACTCACGAACCCGGATTGAAACGGTGATTTAACTCCAAGTGCTTGTGCGGTTAACTAACTTGAGATCGGGAACAGAGGAGTTGACGGCAATTGGTTTTTTGGGTATAGAGAAGGGTGAAACCAGGTTAGGCAGGTTAGGCAATCGATTTCAGGTGAGGAAGGATAACTGTTAGGGCCGGTGAAGATGGCGATTCTGGGAGAGAAGTTTGGTGGAAGCGGTTGTGGTTGGGATAGGCGGAGGAGATGGTGATGAAGCTTGGCATCGAATTTGGAGGAAATTGAGAGGGACGGAGGTGGTGAACGGCTTTAGAATTGGAGCAGGGGCGGTGGACGGCGATTGGGTTGCGGTTTGAGGGAGGAACTAGGTGGAGGTTTGGCCGGAGTAGGAGAGGTTGGATTGGAGTGAAGAAGACGATTGAGAGAGGAGGAATTGGTTTTGGGTGAGGTCGCCGGTGAGGGAGAGCTAGGTTAGGTTGAGGTGAAGGGGATGATTGAGGGGGCGGCAATGGAGGATTTACTCCCTGCATCTAGAGAGAGAGGGGAGAGAGAGAGAGGTGAGATCTGAGTGTGTGTCGTGCGTGAGAAATGTGAGAGCCCCCTTTAACAAATGAACAGAATATGGCAATTTATACGTAAATTGGGATTGGGATTACTTTGTCGCACGACCAAACGCTTCCAATTTCCATGCTTCAAGATGTCGCACGACGGGACACGTCCATAACTGATTCTGGCGCCAAAACCAGATTCTGGAACATTCCGGGTTAATTCCCAAGAGGTCCAAACTGGTTTATTCCTTTTAGGTCCTTTTGTTCGAGAAAAGTACTAAAAAATACTTCCTTCGCGGGAAACTTATAAAAAGTTCTCGGAAGTCTCGGAACGGACCGGGAATTTACCAAAATGCCCCTTAGTGCGATTTTATCATTTAAAATGCACCTAAAAAGGGATCGCGAATTGGATTGGTGTACTTACAGAGGGGCTTGCTGGCAATTTCAGAAAATGTGCACAGGGAGTCCGGTCGGACTTTGACTGTATACCAGGGGTATTTTAGTCTTTTCCCTTTGATTTCTGATTGAAAGGTGATGTGTGGGCTGTGGCATGGCTGCCATGTGTCCCATGACTCACCAAATGCGTGGCAGTTCGTTCCCCGGTCCCGGTTTTGTCCGTTTTTTAAAATAACAGTCCGGAAAATGTCCGAAATGCCCCCGAAAAGTGCCGGAATGTGCATTTTTCAGGGAAAGCCATACTTTTACGTGAGATGACACGTGTTAAGTACGCTTCAACGTCGGGATGCATGGGGCAGTCTCTGGACGTCTCGTTGGCATGGAAACCGGGAGTTTAACGAGTTCCGGTTAACCTGGAGCGGGCCAGTTAACGAATTTCGGTTAACTTTCTGACGGATTTTGACGATCCGGATTTGGGTACTTACAGTTAGCCCCTCAGCGACGTCTCCTCTGAAGGAGGTGGGGTCGTTGAAAAAGATAAGGATCCAAATTGGGATGCCTTACTTTGAAAGACCCGGGCGGTCAGCTGGCTGGACCCTTAGCGAAAGGATTCCTATGTATCCCGAGCGGGAATCAAGCCGATCGTAGTTCGTAGGTGCAAGGGCCAGGCATGGGGACCTTGACTTGAGCGAGACTGTTCGGAGGCGTCAGAACCTGGGACTTTTGTAACCTTCGAGGGCGTGTGGCGCCTCAAACCGGAGTTGCTGATACTGATGAGGGCGTGTGGCACCTCAAACCGAAGTTGATGATGCTGACGAGGGCGTGTGGCGCCTCAAACCGGAGTTACTGATACTGACGAGGGCGTGTGGCGCCTCAAACCGGAGTTGATGATGCTGACGAGGGCATGTGGTGCCTCAAACCGGAGTTACTGATACTTACGAGGGCGTGTGGTGCCTCAAACCGGAGTTGTTGGAGCTTACGAGGGCATGTGGCGCCTCAAACCGGAGTTACTGATACTGACGAGGGCGTGTGGCGCCTCAAATCGGAGCTGCGAGGATACGTTTATCCTGATATGAAGGCGTTCGTGCCTTGGGTACTGGGCTTATTGCTGCGATTTTATCCTGCCGGGATAGGGCGGTAATGATGAGAACGGTTGTGTTAAGCGGCGTTATTAACAACTCGAAGGATCGACGTTTCTTCTTTAGAATCCTGCTGAGGATGAGCATTCGGGCTTACCTTGATGGCCGAAGAGGAGTGTTGTGCGGGCTTGTGAGCTTCCGGCCGAGGTGGGACGGTCGGGCTTACGACTGGCGGTCGGGGAGATGAATGTTCACTTGCTGAAGTGAAAAAGGATATTCGGGCTTACGAGGATGGCCGAAGAGGGATTGTTGCAAGGCATTCGTACCTTGGGGTTCGGGCTTATTGCAGCTGCCGAGGGATATATGATGGTGAAAACCATTATAAAATTTAACGTCGGGAGACGGAATCATGCTTGGAATGTCCGGAGACATGATTGAGCGTTTGAACGTCAAACGTCAACTGGGATTGAATTTAACGTCTGGAGACGGGAATGTAACTGGAATGTCCGGAGACATGATTGAGCGTTTGAACGTCAAACGTCAGCGGGATTGAATTTAACGTGCGGAGACGGGAATGCTAATGGAATGTCCGGAGACATGGTTAAGCGTTTGAACGTCAAACGTCAACTGGGAATCGAATTTAACGTCTGGAGATGGGCGTTAGTGAAAACTAACTGGGAATTTAACGTCTGGAGACGAGCATTAGTGAAAACTAACTGAGAATTTAACGTCAGGGGATGGGGTGTTAGAAAGGTCTAACTGGGGTAAATTTTACACTTTTGGGGGCCAAAAGTGGTAAAATTAGCTATGAAAAGCGAGGGCCAAAGTGGCAAAAATTTACGGTGCAACAAGAGTCCGACCGGACTTTGATTGAAATTGGCCATGTCCTTTTCAGTGCCGAGGCCGAGGAAGGAGAAGCCATTTTCCTCCATTAATTCCGACGAGAGGGAGAGAGAGGAGGAGAGAAAATCCACCCCAAATTGCAAGATTTGCTTGGATTTGCGAAGGAAAATCGATATGGAAGGTGATTGGGACCCAATGGATCGTCATGGAAGGATCGATGGCGAAAGAACGCGGTTGGTTCGGACCATTCGAACCATCATTCATCCATTGAATCTGGTGGAGTTCTACCCGGCTAGGGAGAGACACAACTCCAAAGGAGGGATCGAGAGACAAGTAAGCTTCCTACAAATTCCATTAATTTTAAGAATGTGCATTCTTTAAATGTTAGAAATTTGATTAGGAATTTACTTAGGGATTTTGGTGCTTGAATTGGGGCTTTTGACTTTGCCCTGAACCTTTGTCGAAATTGACTAGGATGTAGTTCAATTGACACCATGGGTGGATGACATAAAAATTTTGGTTGCAAAATCCCATGCATTTTCCAAAATTAAAGTAGCTTTAATTCGGGACGGAGTAAATTTTCGAAATGTTCGAAAGAATTTGAATGTTCCGAATTCGACGGAGTTTTCGAAATGTTTTGAAAGTTCCGGATTCGACGGAGTTTTCGAAAGATTTTGAAAGTTCCGAATTCGACGGAGTTTTCGAAAGATTTTGAAAGTTCGGAATTCGACGGAGTTTTCGAAATGATTTTTTGAAATATATGTAAGAAATGAATGAGAACTGTCATTGCATTTGCATCATTTGGACATGCGTTCATGCACTCTGTTGATGTTGCTCTCGTCTTGTTCACCTGCAGGGTAAAGGGAAGGTTGACGTCGACAATCAGAAGAGTCGGGGAGCCTTTGAGGCAGTGAGAGCATTGTGGGAGATTCTCCCGAATGTGGCTCGAGAGGGAGAGAGGAGTCCACGGCAGCTGGTGGTTGACTCCGGACTGGCTGGGTTCATCAGTGCGGTAGCTGCGATCGCTACGACGCCGAGGGCCAGGTCCATGTATGTCGTCTTGAGCGAGCACTGGTGGGATACGACCCACACTTTCCATTTCAGATGGGGGGAGGCGACGGTGACTCCCACGGATTTTGCCGCTATCACTGGGTTGCTGACCTATGGCAACACGCTGGTGTGGGTTGACGGTTATACCGGGAGCGATTATGCGAGCTGCTGGGTTTTGATATCACTGATGCCAGGGGCTTGGGCATTCGGTACAGGCCGATGGAGAGGCATTTGCAGACGGGTATTGCAGATTTTTTGGCTGGATCTTTGAGGATGACCGCGGAGCGCCTGGCTCGAGGGTTCATTTGGTTTGCGCTGTCAGCGACTTTGTTCCCGACTTCCGACACGTCCTGTCACTTCCCTTTGCTCGGGTTGCTGACAGATCTGGATGTCGTGAGGGGGGCGCATGGGGGGAGGCTGGACTGGCCAAGCTCTATCATTCCCTGGACAGGTTCTCACGGGGAGAGGAGAGTTCCTTGAGCTGCTTCACACCTGTCTTGGATGTAAGTTCATGTCTTTTTCTCTTCCTTGCCTCTTTTATGTACTCGTATGTATCTACTTTGTAGCTGACATAACTTTCCATTTGCTTGACAGGTCTGGTGCTACGAGGTGTTCGATCCTTGAGAGTGGGACATTAAGGATGCGTATCGACCCTTGTACCCCGCCCTGCTGGTTTGGCAGAAAAAGGCGAAGAAGTCGGTCTCGTCGAGAGTGGGTGCGCGGCGTAGTACGAGGAGGTGTCTCGGGCCACGAGCCGAAAGTTCTCCGAGAGGATCCAGTTGACCTGGTGGGGTAGGTTCGATGTTGTCGCCGTTCATATTGCTAGCGAGACTACACGGCGGCGGAAGCTCCTGGTGGGACTTCATAGCGACGCGATGTATCTGGGGGAGAGGGTGACTCGTCAGCATAGGCCGGGGTCCCTTCCATTGATGCCGGTGGATCCTCCTGTGCACATGCAGCATCCTCGGGAGATGCCGATGGAGGAGTTGGAGGGGTATAGACAGGGCGTGTACTATACCGAGTACGTCATAGCGGGAGCCGACTATGATACTTTCTTGAGGATGAGGCTGAGGAGCCCGCAGGTGCAGCATAGGGAGGGCGAGGTCCCTGGAGGTCCCCGAGATCTTCCGATCCCACGCGCTAGGGCGGCGTACGAGGGACTGGATGGCTCACGCGACGGCCCGGTGATCCCACTCCCGGATGAGCCGAGACCACGATACGGGCGACCCCAATGCTTGGTGAGCATTCTTTGATTTTACGCTTTTGATAGTAGTATTACTGCAAATGTTGTATACGCAGTACTTTACATTCGTCTTCTGATGACCTTCCTGGTTCGCAGGTGTTTGTCCGTACGTATAATGAGGCTATGAGGCTGGTGGACGGGTGGGCCGCCTACGCTAGGAGACTCATGGAGTTCATGCGGTGCAGTTCCCGGAGGAGCGTTGATGTCCGTGAGCCGAGGCCATCTAGGCCGAGAGGTTCGCCTGCTCCCACAGCTGGTGGGGAGGACTTTGCACAGGGATTTGGCCAGTTCGCGAGCGGAACGGCTGGGTTTGGAGCTCCTTCTTCTTCGCACTCGAGGCACGAGAGGGGAGAGTCCTCGAGTTCGCATACGCCGAGGAGGCCTTTTGCATATTCCCGCCTGGAGGAATTTGGCGACTTCTTGTTTGCGACGGATCCGGCAGCGGCGGAGCAGTACGTCGAGTGCTCGGATGACGAGCAGGACTCGGAGTAGTCCCCCCCCTTTTTTTTTATTGCTTTGTTTAGACAAAATGCATGTATTGTCAGGAACAATTTGATTTGAACTGTATTCGAAGAAGGCGCCCGTGGGGCGGAACCTGTATTTCGCACTTCCATTTAGTGATTATCTTCTTTTATTTTTGACAAATAAGCAAGTAGGTTGATCAAAAAATAAATAACATGAAACATGCGTTAAAAATTGAACGGGTCAAAATTTAAGCCTATATGCACTAATATTTAATTAAGCTGCCTTTATTACACAAGCTCGGGGCGGAAGGGATATTGATATTGATTGAATGAAATCAGGGGCAGCACGTTGGTTTCATAAAGGTGTGAATGGGGGATTGTTTGGAATTGCTTCCAATTTGGGAGCAGCGTCTCGGTTCTGGGACGTACGGAGGAACATGTACAGCTTTTCGTACAACGAAATCACTCTACATTCGAAGATTTCTGGCCGTGCAGGAGGACACGAGGCGGAGCAGCTAGTTCTTCCGTATCTTTGGTGGCATGGCAGCTTTGTTGAGAAGCTAGTGTCTTTGCTTGGTATCTCATTTGGAGAAGCATACGGGATGCGTGCGAATACCGATTATGTTGACATTTCGGGGCCGAAAGATTTGCGGAGGCGAGGAGCGTCTTTGCGTGGGGCCGCATTTGCTCTGTGCGCAATTGCTACTCTGTTCACATTCACGTCTGCAGGTGTGTGCCATCACGGTGTCTTGGACTGGTGGCGATGCGGAGCGGGGAGACATCGTGCCGTTGGTCTTGGGCGAGACGTTCACAGGCATAGGTCGGATGGCGACCGGTAGCCGATACATGTGGGGAGGGAGGCCCGCTATGCTTACCATGTGGTTAAGGGAGAGACTGCAGGTGATGCTGAGGTGCCAATGTCTGTGACGCTTGGTGCTTTCTCTCGGCGTCCTACGGTGATAGGGGCGATCGAGTTTGAGCTGGAGCTCTGGATGGCCGGACTTCACACGCATCACTTGCGATGGTGGGTTCCCCATTGGAGATTCTGAGACTTGTCGGACCGCTCAAGAGGGTCTATTGGTTGTCGAGTGCCGGGGCTCTCGGACGTCTTTCTACATTCCATCGTTGGTTACTGCGACGATGCGAGTGGAAGCGAGGTGCCAGTGGCAATTTGAGTTATCTTGCTACCTTTGAGGTGGGATCTTTGCTTTGATGGAAGATCCTTCGACGCTATTCTTTGCTCACGCGGTGGTGGCAGTACACGTCCTTCCCTGCCAGGGTTCTCTTTCACCGAAGAGAGGGCAGCATTACATCGGCAAAGTATACGAACTGAGTACGAAGAGTGTATAGGGAGACACGAGATGGCTATCTTGTGGAGACGGAGTGAGCTGTTGGGTGCTGATCACCTGGACAGCTCGACCTTGAGGAGGACTGAAGCAAGGGCTAACCTTGGGAATCGTACTGGCGATGCCATGGCTGATTATGAGACCAATGCTGATCGAGAGGCCAATCAAAGCACTATTATGATGGATCGAAGCGAGGCAGCTCGAGACAGAGCTAGAGAAGGGGCTGCGTTGACAGCCACAGGGTTGACGGAGGCATCGGGAAGAGTCCCTGAGCCAGGTAGAAGGCCTACCGGAATATTTCCTGTGAAGGTGAAGAACACTCGTCGCGGGAAAGGGAAGGGGAAGAAGGATGAAGGACCAAGTACGGGAAACTAGGTTGACCTTGCTGTCCAGAGTATCCACCCACTGTCATTGCAGACACATTAATTGATTAATGTTTTATTGTAGTTTTGCTAGCGCGTAGCGAGTCAAGAGTTGACCGTGCTTGAACTCATCAAAGAATGTTTTAACCGTAATGAATTTGTAGGTTAAATGAAAAGAGTTTTTCGAAACATAAGCAATTGGACTAAGGGGCTCAGGTCACCGTAGTTCGACACTTTAGGAGAATTTTGAGAAAAACAAAGACAAAAGAAGTGCGACCCTGTTTTTTACCTGGATCATTAGCGGGAATGTATCCAGTTGGGTATTACTCTTTTAGCACTTTTAATTTTACTGAGGGGACGGTGTATGGGGAAGGTGAGTTGACTCGTGCTCTTCCTCAAATGAAGTATCTGCGGAGCTTGCTTCCATTCACGGGGTTAACGAAAGGATTTCCGTCCAAATCTGCTAGCTTCATGGCTCCTCCGGAGAAGATTCTTTGTACCACGAACGGTCCTATCCAGGTAGGCTCCCACTTTCCGAGGGGATTGGTCTGCATAGGAGGCTTTTCCTTTAGCACCAAGTCGCCTTCTCTGACGTCTCGGATCTTGACTTTCTTATCGAATGCTCGGGCCATTCTGCTCTGGTAGGCTCGAGTGTGTTCCATGGCTTTCAATCTGCGCTCGTCGAGTAGAGCAAGTTCATCGTGACGGCTCTGTAGCCATTCGACTTCATTGATCCCGTTTTCCAAGAGGACTCGGAGGGATGGAATTTCCAATTCCACGTGCAACATTGCTTCCATTCCGTAGGTAAGCGCGAACGGAGTCTCCCCTGTGGCGGTTCGGCGATGTTCGGTATCCCCGGAGGATAAATGTAGCTTTCGGGCCGGTCCCGACCTACGGTTGTCATCTTTACGATTATCATGGCGAGAGTTTTATTGGCTGCCTCAACTGCACCATTGGTTTGTGGTCTGTAAGGAGAAGACTTGTGACGTGTGACTCTGAATTCGGTCAGTAGTTGGTCACAATCTCCTTCGAAGTGGGTCCCATTGTCGGATATGATCTCGTTGGGCACTCCATATCGGCACATGATGTTCTCTCGGATGAACTCGGCCACCTTCTTAGAATTCAGTACCTTGTACGATCTGGCTTCTACCCATTTGGTGAAGTAGTCGACTGCGACTAGAATGAACTCGTGACCATTGCTCCCTGGTGGAGTGATCTTGTCGATGACGTCGATTCCCCATGTGGCGAAAGGCCATGGTGTAGTCATGTAATAGAGTTCACGAGGAGGGATGTGATTGAGGTTGGAGAACCGTTGACATTTGTCGCAGCTTCGAATGAACTGGATGCAGTCTGTTTCCATTGATATCCAATAGTATCCCATACAGAGAATGATCTGTGTCAATGCTCGGGCGTTCATGTGCGGACTGCAGGTTCCGTTATGAACTTCGTTCATTAGCTCGCTGGCTTTTTCTTTGTTTACACACCGAAGGAGTGGTCCTTGGTGGTGCTTCTTGTACAACATACCCCCCAGAATGACGAAATGGGATGTCAGGCGTTTTAATGCCATCATGTTTTTGGCTTTGATCCCTTCTTTGTATTTTCCATCTTCATTTGTGAAGGAAGCTTCTCCGCTTTGGAGGTACTGGTAAATTTGATTGTATGAGGGTTCGTCGATCGTTTCCTTTTTTATTTCGATCTCACAGCAATAGGCGGGTGTTTTCCGTCTGCCTATTCTGAGGGGTTTTACTGCTTTCCCATCGGGAATTTCGACAAGAGGCGAGGTTGCCGGGCGTGCGCGAAGCGGTTTCCTGTCTCTTGGCAAATAGTGAAAAGAGATGTCCTTGGGCGAGCAATGAGCTCCTCCATGTACGCGTGGTACTTACGAAGGCCGAATCTACCGTCTTCCATTTGTTGGACACTTGATTGATGATCAATGCGAGTCTCCATACACATCCGGTTACGAGGCGTTGCGCTCGAGGGCGGCTTCCGGACCGGCTGCTGAGGCTTCGTATTCTGGCATTGTTGGTTGTTTCAAAATTTAGCTTGATGGCTATGGGAGTGTGCTCGTCCTTGGGATCGACAAGGAACATTCCAATACCATTCCCCTTCTTGTTGGCTGCCCCATCGAAGAAGAGTTGCCGGCGGTTTGCTTGTTGTCGAGTGAGAAGATTCCATCGTCAGGAAGTGCGGATCGGGACCCTTAGGTTCACTTTGCTTGGGAAGTCGGCGGTGATGCGCCATGACTCGCCCTTTGTTGATTTTACGACCATGTACTTGATGTAGAACTTCGGCCGGGAAGAATGACCACTTGGCTAGTCGATTTGACGGGGATGGCTTGTCAAAGAGATATCGGACGGGGTCCATTTTGGAGACAGGGAGCAGCGAATGTGTGCATGTAGTGTTTCGGTTTCCCGACTACCCATACCAAGGCGGTACAAGTTTTCTCTAATCTTTGAGTAGTGAGTTCACTTCCTTGAAGCTTGGCTACGAAGTAGATTGCATGCTCAACCTTGGAATCTTTGTTGTTCTTGTGCCGGCATTACTCCGATTGACGTGTGCATTCTTGTCGAGATACGGGAAGTAGTGGCTTGTCTTCATGTGGCGGGCACGGGGTGGGGGATTCACCAAGTAGGTCTTGATCTTCTCAAAAGTTGTTTGGCACTCGGAGTCCCATTTGATGTCGGCATTCTTTTTCATCGGTTTGAACATGGGCTCGCGAGAAGATGTCAGCGGTTGATGAAGCGACTTATGTCTTGAAGTCTTCCCATGAAGCTTTTCACTTACATTAAAGTACGAGGCGGATTCATGTCGATGATGGACTTGATTTTCTTGGGATCGAAGCCGATACCTCTTTACGTAACCATGTACCCCGAAGTACCTTTCCGCGCTTGACGCCGAAGGTGCACTTCGCGAGGTTCAACCTCATGGAGTGTTTTACGAGTCTGTTGAAGAACTTTCTCGGATCTGTCAAATGCTTTGCATGTATGATCCTGCAGGTGGATGATCATGTCGTCGACATATACTTCGATTTCTTTGTGAATCATGTCATGGAAGAGAGGCATTTGCGGCCGGTGGTAAGTAGCCCGGCGTTCTTCGAGACCGAACGGCATGGCCGTGTAGCAGTATGTCCCCACGGAGTGTGAAGGCGATCTTGGCTTGATCCTCCTCGGACATCTTGATGCGGTTGTATCCGGCGAACCCGTCCACGAAGGACTTTACTTCAAAATTTGCCGTGGTGTCGACCGGCATGTCGATGTTAGGCGGTGGGAAATCATCTTTAGGGCTGGCCTTGTTGAGATCACGAAATCCACACGACATCGACCTTTCCATTGGCCTTGGTGACCGTCACGATGTTGGAGAGCCAGAGTCGGGTACTCAATCACTCGATGAAACCAACTCGGAGCATTTTCTCAATTTCTTCTTTAACTTGCAAGGACCACTGGCTTGATCTTGCGCGGCTTACATTTGTGAGGCTTGGATTCGGGATCTAGGGGAATTACGTGCTCTACGATCGAGGATCGAGTCTGGCATGTCTGATATGACCGGGCGAACACGTCAACATACTCCCGGATGAGGCTTATCGGGGCTTCTTTTACGCATCGGCGAAAAGCGCCCTTGTGTCTCTTTAGGCTCTTGCGCGACCCCGGGTTCACTTTGGTCATAACCTCTTCGGCGGCTTGGGCCCGGTTGTCCTCTTGGTCAACTACACGCTCGAGAACTTCTTTAGTGTATTGTTCATTTAATGTATGCTTCTTTATCAATTGAGTTATTAACGTCTTTTAAGTTGTTTGTTAACTTATCGGTTGTTAAAGTGGCAATGAGAGGATACTCAGAAAGGTCGGACTTTTCATTAAGCAAGAACGGAAATACATGGTTGGCTACATTATCATGGTCCTCGGCGTAAGGCCATTGGATGACTTCGAAGGGCCCGGACTCGACAAGGAGGCGGCTCGAAGGGTTTGAGATCGGGTTTAGGGAGATGTGGGTGCGGGCCCGGCTTGTCTTCCGATTACACTGGCTTGCCCTTGGTCGGTGAAAGTTACCCAATTCTTCGGTGGCATTCTGGATGCTTGATGAGGGTTCGGGGATCGAGAGGCAGCCTGCTTGTCCCAACCATGGCAATCATCTTTGTTTTCGGAGCCAGTCAATCGGGTTCGGCACCTCAGTGACCTCTTGAAAGAGACTCTGTAGAGGCGGTCCAGCTGAGCGTCTTCTATGAATTCCGGTTCCTTACGCTTTGGAGTTCTTGTATCGAATGTGGCCTCGGTGGCTGATCAGAACAATCTGTTCCCCATGGAAGTACCTTGAGTTGCTCCTCCAAGTGCAGGATTCCCTTGAATGTGTACTCGTCTTTGGGCTTGTGGTGGCGGTTGGTCCGGGTAGAGGCTGTGATGTCGAGAACGCTCCCTAATCGGATTAGCTTTGAGTCCTACGAAATGCTTGAGGTCGCGTGCTAGGCTGTTCCATTCTTTACGTAGTTTCGTCGACTATCCCTGCTTCTTTCTCATCTTCATCGGTTTCTTTGTCGGTCCCCTCGATTCTCTTTGTCGGTTCGTTTGTCGGTCCCTCGGTTACATTTGTCGGTTCCCTTGTCGGTTCCCTTGTCGGTCCCCTCGGTTACGCGTCGGTTCCCTTGTTGGTCCCCTCGGTTACGCTGTCGGTTCCACTTGGTGAAGTAATGAGCGAGGTCAAAGGCGTATGGCGGAGATTGGGTGTGCCGTCGGAGGTTCCCCTTTTGCGAGCTGCTTTGCCTTGGTGCGGGCGAGCCTTTTGTCTTCCTTGATGTCGGCCGGTGTTGGCACGTAGCCAAGCCCACTGGACCGTGGTGTGGTCCTTGACTTCAATGACTTTGTGTTGGCCTTGTAGCCTTTTGCCGAGCCCCGATCTGGGATGAAGTTCATGAGTTTCATCATCCTCATGGCGGGGAGGAATTTGGTCGTGAGATAGTGGAAGGTCCACGTTGCATATTTGGATCTTGGAGGTCTCGAGTGAATCCGATTAATGCCATGTTGTCATTATGCTTGATTTCTAACAGGAATGTCGTTGGTGCTTTGGTCCCCTCGGTGGTGACACTTTCGCCGTAGTAGGCTTTGTGGTTAGCTCGTTGCCTTGCATGAACTTGAGGCGATGAAGGATGGATGCCACGCCATTGATTTGATGCGGCCGGGGACGCCCCGGGATGGGCTGTGAAAGTGATTGGAATGTCCAATACTTGGAATTCGGTGGGGATCAATCCGCTTTCCGAACCAAATGTTAAGAGTAGCAACTCAGAAGCTGTACGGGAAGTAGAGTCATAGGCCTTGACAGTGTGGGTGAAGGCTTCAGATCTGTGAGCTTGATGTCAAGCGGGTCCATCATCTTGGCGGGTAAGACATTCATTCCGGAAACCTCCGTCTACCAACACGCGGGGAAGGCGACGCTCGTCCAGTGGGTGTGATGTAGAGTGGCTCATTGTGATCGGCCCCAAATTTTGGAAGGTCCAAATACGTGAAGGTGATAATGTTGCCATAGTGGATGTTCTTGATCATCGAATGACTTCATGCGGGGTTGCGTCCACGGAGGACCATGGTACGGGCCGGGCTTTCCTCTAGCTTGAGCTTGTGAGGATAAGAGGAGGTGGCGAGAGACCAAAGGAAATGTTCGCACCGAGTACGCTTGAGGCGAGTGAGGATCGGGTCCTCTTTCGGGGAACTTGCGTCTTGAGGCGGCCGGATTGCGGTTACGGCTCCATCGGATTTTTAGTGGCCTTGGGTGGTAATGCATGGATTTGACCCGATCGGGTTAGAACAGCGACATCGAGGTTTGGTCCCTTACGAACAGGCCGCTACGAGTTGAGCCATAGTTAGAGGAGGATTCCTCGTAGCATAGGAGCCATATGTCTTCCCTCAACTCATTGACCGTGGATGTATTCCACTGAAGCTTCGGCGGCTTGATGGATTACGTCCCGGGATGCGCTTAGGTGCCTCTGCGCGGGAGGTAGCCTATGGTATGGCGTGTTCGAATGTCGGTGCACAACGGTGGTCGTCGGAGCTGAAGCTGTGCATTCTTGACCCTCGGGGAGGTTGGAGAGTTCTAGGTTCGGGCGAGCAGTCTCCTTGATCTCTTCACGGTATACCGCGCTCCTTTCCTTCTTCTTGAGCATACTCGAGGCATTACGGAGTTGGAGTGCAGCGTACTCATGGTTTGCTAAGCTTCCTCCACTCTTGGCCCAGATTAACTTTCTTGCGGCGAGCTGCGTCGAGAGTTAATGGCTGCGTTTCTTCCCATGTGAGAATAGCCGGGGCTTCTTTGAGCTGCATGCGGCGGTCTAGATAAACTTCCACCGGGAGAGCTTTCTTTTACGCTTTATCGAGTAGCGGGTATGTCGGAAGGTGAGTACACGGCTTCCCGAACATCTGCCCATGGCGGTGGGCGACCCGGTCGATCGTCTCTGTAAACGAATGTCGTAGGCTACGGAATCTCACGAGTAGTTGCTCGAGGCAATTTCCATCCTCCTCTTGTTTTTGAATAGACCTTCTTCCCTGAGTTGGCCTTTCAATTTGAGTGTGGAAATGATCCGTTTCCATCCTCCCAGGACCCTTGGGAGTCCGGTTTTGTTGACTTCATGCCCGGCTTGGAAAAGAATAGTTTCATCGCCTTCGTCGTCGCTTTCACGAGAGAACTTGCTTTCCTCGGGGAGGTAAGCGGCAGGATTCGTTACTGGCTGTGTCGTTCCATCTCCTAGGTCATTGGGACCATTGACCACCCTCGTGTGGTAGAGGGGGTTGGATGAGAACAGACGGTAGTCGAGGAAGTTGCCGTGAGCAAAACCCCTGAGGTCGAACTGGTCTAGAGTGGCCTCTAGCTTTGCATGCAGCCTTTGCTGTGACACTTTAAGGGCTTGGTCTCTGTAGGTCTTTCGAGTTTGGTCTTCGTCCCAAAGACGGCTTTCTTGAGCGGCTAGTTCCATGAGGGCTTTCCTTGTGAGAGCTAAACAGTCTCCGTAGGTGCGCGCCGTCGGCTGAGTGTCCGGCTGTGATCACATCCAAATCGCCGAATGGCGGGAACACTTGGATTACGTTAACGAAGGAAGTCGGGCCCAGGACATTCCATGCGGCCTTCCTTGATCTCGATTACCAAGAAGTTTGCCCAATTTTGCTTGATTGAACCTACGGGGGTGTTGAACTCTGTGATGTTGACCGTCTCGTGATCTCGCTCGATCGCCAAGTCTATCAGAGCTAGCGGTCTGCGCGGGATGTGCGAATCCGGGGCCGTGACGGTGGGAGCGAGAATAGAAGCTGGAGCATGTTGATGCTTTGAGGTGGTCATTTCCTATATCGGAAGGCGGCTACGCCTTGCGGGGAAGACCTTCACGGATGTTTTCGGGGTAGGCTGCCGGAATCGTTCCCGAGTTGATACGATTCGTGACGGGGTGAGGAGCTTGGTCTCCTTCGTTGTTGCCACTTGGCCTTAGCGGCGCTTGAGGTATAAGCTTGGCGAGCGGCACGGGCCGGTTGCCCTGGGGCTGGTACTCGGAAGTAGTGATGAGCTCACGAGCTCGGTTGGCCGAGGGCCTCGTTTACCATGAGCGAGCGATCGTCGAGGGTAACTTTGGCATTGCAGAATCTGACGATGAGGACCGGATCCTTGGTATCATCGGGATATCTGGAATAGATGATGTTGACAAAGTCGTCGTCAGTCACTTGATCAGAAGGATTCTTCGTTGTGTCAACCAATAGCTCCCAGTTGTCAGATAGCTGCCTGTACTGGACGTTGAGCTTAACAATCTCCATGGTATTGGAGCCTTGGTCGTAGGTGACCTGATCGGAAGGGGTTCCGTCCTCAAGCGAGCATGTGTATGCGGGAAGTGCACTTGCAGTGCACGCATCCTCGACTTCGGAGAGTCTGATTCGTCGTTGTCGCGGCTCAATCAACGTAGGGACGTATTGCGTCCGGGTGCGTTGCTGGAGCTGCTAGAAAAACATCATGCCCTTCATTGGAGAAGAGAGGTGCAGCGGGTAGTTCCTGGTGGAGAACATCCCATACGACTTCCATACATTCATCACGAGTGTGACGGTGCTTGTTGACCTTTATCACGAAGATCTCTTCGCCTGGCGGGGCCAGAGAGTTGGTTTGAAGAATGCTGACGAATCTCCGATTGGAGACTGGGGGTTTATGTGCCCGCATCATGGCGATGTTCAGCGTTTCTTTCCAATCTGCCTCCAAATGTTGGAAACGACAGTTGAACTTGATGTATCGGGCTGCCGAGTGCACTTTGCTCGAGTACGTTGACATAGTTAGCATCTCCCAGGACTACGAGGATTACGATGAGATTTGCCTCGATAGTCCCACTCGGTTGATTTGAAGGAGGTAGCCCGGTGCACATTGCGGTCACGCTTGGCTATTGTCTCGGCTTCATTTCCTATGAGGAAATTGTCCCCTCGGATGACTTGAAGATCTCCTGCCGGTTAATGAACTTAACAGTGATGGAGAGTGGAGGCTATGGCTTTCATGTGATGTAGCCAAGGGCGTCCCAGAGAGGGTTGAAGCTTCGAGATGGAATGTCCATCACATGGAATTTTCTTTGGCACCATTTGGGTCTCGAACCGAGTTCGAGTCACCGTCCCCAGGATGGGGCGAGACGTCTTTGTCATAGGCCACTGATAGTCGGGTTGACGGAATCGAGATGGCTTTCGTTGATGCGGAGGGCTTGCATCATCTTGAGAGGAGAACATTAACGGCTGACCCGTTATCTACCAATACTCCGGGGAGTGATATGGTGTTGAGCTTGAGAGTGATGTACAGAGCTTCATTGTGCCCCGAGGCATCTCTCGGTAGATCTTTGTCACAGAAAGTGATCATACTGCCATACAGACGGGAATCGTAGATCTCATCTCTATCCGTAGAAGGAGAGTCATCCAGCCATCCGTTTCCTGTCTTTCTTTTGCGAGGTAAGGCCTTTGCAGGAACCTCGGGATTGCGTTGAGGCTGCTTGTGGCGGTTGCCGCCCTTGGTTAGCACGTTGATTGAGTGCGAGTGCCAAGCTGACTTTGATCTTCCCTTTCCGGTCCGGGCTCGGAAGCTAGACAAATTGAATCTTAGCTGATCCCGCGGGGGGTTTTGTCTCTGACTGGCAGTAAGGTTACCAAGGTCTGAGGTATTCCGAAGCCACAGGGCACGAACTGGTTTCAGCGGGACTTTTCGGCTTTTCCACCCTTGTCTGCTCTAAAGCTGCATGGCCTGGAGGAAGGGAGGACTGGCTAGAGTAGAGTACGTAGTAGTCGAACCTCCCGGATGGCTCTCCGAGTGTACCCACACTGGTGTCTCCAGCTTCGTATCTTTTGTTGGTGTAATGCCCTAGGCTTTAGTTATGTTTAACTGAAAACCGTTATGTATCATCTTTATCGTTTATGTTTATTATTTGATTATTATATAGTTTGCATATTTATTGTAATAATCTCCGTCCCTAATTATTAAGAGAATAATTAGTATAATTGTCAATGGATAATCATGTGATGATTATATGCATAAGAGATGCACATTGAAATTATGGGTACTTGTTAGAGAACAAGTGATTGGACATGACCCGCATGAGATTTATGTCATGGTCAAATGTCATACTTAAATCTCATACGGTTACTTCATTTATTTCCTAGACCTAAGATTATCGTAACCTTACATATGATGAAAGTCATGTTTGATTTTAGTCAAACGATATCTTAACACGATATCTATAAAGACTATCATTGGCATGATCGGATTCATGATGAGAAGGATGATAAGTCAAGAAGGAATTTGTCCCTCGGAAGAGAGATGTTATGCTTGGGCCCCTCGATGAGTGATAATGATGAAAGTGTATGGCCGTACCCCAATATGATTGGAATTATCATTATACTCAAGAATCGAGAAAGCATTGAACAATAACAAGTTGACAAGGACCATGACTTGTGTTCAATATAACATCGTGAGACAAAGGGATAAATGGAAGTACACCATTGGAAACGTGAACTCTTACGTTGCATTATTTGGGTAGACATAATGGCTTGCTAGAGTCCGCTTATTTCTTATGAGGTTCGATATGATCGAACTCATTGCCAACATAATGTAATCCTATTGGGTCACACACAACTAGAATGAATTGGTTAAGCCAGGAGGAAGAATAGTTGAGAGTTTTACGTATACGGCTATATATACCGCGCGACATATCAAGCCAATGGCTTGATATACCGCGCGACATAATAAGCCAATACGCGTTTTGACAGCCTGTCTCTCCTAATTCGATTAGAAGAGGTATTTACACTATTGTAGTATAAATACTGAGGTTGCCTTCGGACCTAAAGGCTGCCGCGAAATTTTCAATCAAAATTCACAACAAAATACTCTCAATATTCTTCAAGGTTTTAGATCTAGCAATCATCAAGAAGTTGTTCTTGGATTCATTCAAAGGTGTGGATACGAAGAGGGTCTTCGCTCGTTCATCGATCAAGGCCTAGAGTTCAAGCAAGTTGAAGAACGAAGTTTGTGATTCGATATCACATAATCAAATCGTTCGATAGCTCAAGACCGGAAAGCGTTTCAAGGTTGGTTTAATTCTATCTCATAGGTATTCAAATTAATTGTATAGAACGGATCCTAGGGCTTCTTGGGTTTTATGTTTTTAATGCTTAATTCAGCTGCTTGCATGGACCCGTAAAACCCAACGGTGGTATCGAGCCCCGTTCGTATGATTAAGTTTGAATTAACATGCTAGATTTAAGATATAAATTGTTTATATGCTTATTGCATGTTTTGTATGCGATAGAATTTTTAATTGTTTATGTGAAACAATGTGAAAATCGTTTTCGAAATTATGCTTTGAATTAAATCTGTAAAAGGGATGTTTTACGTGATTTAATTACTTATGTCTGTATTGGTTCGAATACGGAAATCCTGTTACTTGGGCCGCTTATGTCGCGCGACATGTTGAGCCATGTGGAGTTCGGGTTAGCGGCTGTTAGGTCGCGCGACATATCGAGCCTGCGGCCGATGTTTGTCACGCGACATAATAAGCCAAAGCGGGCGAGAATCGGTTTGTTCAATTTTTACGCTGTGCAGTGATTGTGTTTACAATACGATATGTTCATATGAAAATCTGGATGTTATAAAATTGAGTTTTATAAGTCCGCGATAGATTGATTCATTGATATACATGATTAATTGATTAAAATGTGATTTTAATAATTATTGCAATGTATATGAAAATCTGGATGTTATAAAATTGAGTTTATAAGTCCAAGCTAGATTGATTCATTGATATGCATGATTAATTGATTAAAATATGATTTTAATAATTATTGCGATGCATGAATTATTTGTTCTTAAGTGTTAAGAATTTTATTAGATATTTCCTAAAATGTTTAGTTGAAACATCTAATTTAAAACATGAAGAACAAATAATTCATGCATCTAATAAAATCACATTTTAATCAATTAATCATACATATCAATGAATCGATCTAGCGTGGACCTATGAAAGCTCGGTTTTATGACATCCGGACATTACTAAATATGCGTTGCGGTATTATTAAAGATGCATTTTTAATCGATTGTCGTGTGTATCGACGAATCAATCTATCGCGGACATGAGCTTTCAGTTTATGAGCATCGGATTTTCATCGCCAGGCCTCGCTGGAGATTATCAAACGCAATCGCGAGAATAAGCGAAAAAAAATTGAACAACTGATTACCGCCGATTTTGTGTGCTGTCGGCGTGACAACATCGGCCAGAGGCTGTACTGTCGCCCAGCGACCTAAACGTGCTTTGAAATCCGTGGCACCGACATGTCGTAGCGACAAACAGCCAGGCCGAACGATGCGGATTACAGCATGTAATTAAATCGCGTGAAAGGCATCCCTTTAGAATTTAATTCAGCATAATGTCCCAGCGATTTTCGATTGTTTCACATAAACAATTAAAAATTCTATCGCATACAAACATGCAATAAGCTATATAAACAATTTATATCTTAAATCTAG